>CAUYON010030009.1:0-13435 GCA_963573935.1 Arctocebus calabarensis
GAAAGCTATAGATTAGCTTCATAGTAGGGCTGAGTACATTGGATACTTTTTATTCCATTCTTGAGATACTTTGCTAAGAAGAATGTGTTCCAGCTCCATCCATGTAAACACAAAAGAGGTAAAGTCTCCATCTTTCTTTAGGGCTGCATAGTATTCCATGGTATACATGTACCACAATTTATTAATCCATTCCTGGGTCGATGGGCACTTGGCAATCACAAGAAATGGGGAAAGGGGCCAGGGAGGGAAGGGGAGGGAGAAGGATGGGTGGCAGGAGGGTGATTGGTGGGACCACACCTACAGTGCATCTTAGAAGGGTACAGGTGAAAATTACTAAATGTAGAATATAAATGTTTTCATATAGTGATTAAAAGGCCATGAAGGCAATGTTAAATAGTTCAATGAAAATATTTCAGAATGTATATAAAGTCGGCACATTGTGCCCCATGATTGCACCAATGTACACAATTATAATTTAATAAAAATTAAAAAAAATGTTTAAATAAGAGATAGGTGCATCTGTTTTGTTTTGCTTAAAGAGCACCCTGCTATTATCCTGCAGATGTTTGGAGGGGGTGAAAACTAGATTTGGAAAAACAATTAGGATGTTATACTTTTCTAGAAAGAAGTTATGAGAGCTAAAGAGAAGGCACTGAGAACAGGGATATAAAGGGAGAAAATGAATTTAAGGAGCCCTAGAGATGCTGTGCACCTAGAGGTCGTCTGGATGTGATCAAGGGGGAAAGAGAAGGCAATGTGGTTTGCTCATTTCTGTATTGAGATACTTGGAGTATATGAAAGAGTTAAGGGCTTACAACAAGAAGATGGCCCCCAGGCATATCTAAAGGAATGAATAGGTGAGCTTTTGGAAACATGATTTGAGTTCATCTGAATAAGTGTGCTGGTCATAATATTTATGGAACCTGTGAGTGTTTATTCCCTTTTGAAAACATATTCAGCATTTGTAAAATAGATTCAGCTCTTCGTCATTCTTCCTAAACACCTTTCCTAATCTCTCTAGTTTGCCTTACTATTCATACCCCACAGTGAATACTCCTGCCACACCTATGACATAATGTGAAAGTAACCTATGTATATAGGATATACATATCCCTACTTGGGTGCACGTTATTCTAGTATAGGGAGAAAATACCATTATTCTTTCTACATTATGCTTTGTCCAATGCCCAGCACGTATTAGACACTTGATAACTTTTTATTGAAGTGAAAGAAGTACTATGTATATACTATTTTTGCAGGAGAAGGCATTTCAAATTTTTGTGTCAGAATGCTTATTCATTATGTTTATTATGTGCCATGTTGTTAAAGTATAAAGAAATACCATTCTAGGCAGAAGGAAACACAGCAATGGTGTTTCTGGGTTACAGAATCTTCCATCCCTTAGAGAGAATTATGTGATTGGGAGCCCCACTGAGTTCTAAAGTAGCAGCTGAGGCTCCAGCTGTGTAGACTGGCGTGAAAGAAGAAGACTGTATTGGTGAATACATCTGGACGGAAGAATGAGCAGAACCAGCTAAGGGCTCCAGGAAACTGATGTTCTGAGAGGGCCCAAGAGGAGGCTGTGGGTCAAGAGGGAAAGAAGAGAGAAGAATAATGACACACATCCATTGCATATGTATCCACCTCTGGGTATACCATTGGGTTCCATGGTGACTCCTTCCCTTAATGTGGACACAATTCAGGAAATGTGTTGTGAAAACAAATCACTTTAACAGCGTAATCACATCTAGTTCTAGAAGAAGAAACATCTAAAGGTGAAGAAAATATCAATGTCAGATTTCTTTGGTTCATAAGGCACACTAAATATTCCAGTTGGGTTCCTTTTAGATATGGTACATCAGTGAGAACACCTGAGAGGTGGAGAGGCCAGAGAATTGGCCTAACTCAATCTCTAGGTGACACTGATACAGCTTCCCCAGGAACCATGCTGGAGAACGACTCCACTCAACTGACTGAAATGTCCAGGTAGCTGTTGTCAAATTATAATTTCACAGCTTCAATTTCTTGGTTTTTTTCTTTAGCACCTCAGGCTATTTCATTTAAACAGTAGCTTTATTTTTTTTTTTTTTTTACATTGGTTCCATATATAGGGAAGTTATAAGCATACTGTCATTCCATCTCCCCCATAAAGGAAAGAAGCGATCACCAATAATAAACGTTTACTGAAATCCTATGACTGCCCAGGCTATGACCTAAGTGCTTTGAAATTATTAGCCTTGTTTAATCCTCTGAATGTGTCAGGTGTAAATAATGATATTCACTTTGTAGGTAAAGAGTCAGAATCACAAAAGCCATAGGCTGGTCTGAGGACCAGCGTGGGGTGATGCACAGCACTGTCCTCGGCCACCTGCTCTTTTGCTCCGCCTTAGGCAATGGGGCAGGCAACATACGCACAGAGAGGCCATGGCTGTTCCCTGGAACTCAGCTCCTTGTTTTCTAGCACTAATATATCCTGTTTTGAAATCCAGGTGGTGTTGTCGGTGCCATAGCAGAGCGGCATATTGCTAATCTAGTGCAGAGCACACTCAGCTGCTGTGCATATTTATACATTTAAGAGGCTCTAGGAATTGTGTATTTCACTTTTATTGACCACGATTTACTCCCTAAACAGTAACAGCGGTTTCTGTAAATCCTTGTTTGTGGGTTCTGTGTCCTAGATTCCAACCGAGTAGGGAGCTATCCCTCAGGAATGTCTGACCATGCTCTAAACTACAGTTTAAAATCTTCCTCCTCTCACAGGTCAGAGTAAAAATGGAGCTCACTATAAGACAGAGGCAAGACTTAGCCTTTTCCCGTGGTTTTAATTTGGATAGCTTGTGGTGCCAAGAACGGCAGAGTCTGTGGTGCTTTTCAGGAAAGGCACTGGCAGCCTAAACAGGAGCCCCGGGGCCAGTCCCTTCCTCCTTTCCAATTTCTGCTCTGACACCCCAGCCTCACTGGCTATGGAGTCAGCCAGATGGCCTGAAGAAGTCTGGGACTCCCATCTGAGAAATCGTTCTGGTCAGGTCAAGTCCAGGAGAGAAGCCTAGCACTGGATTATTAATACCACTGCTTAGAGAGGTATTTCCTGTGCAAGACGGGGCAGGCAGAGTCATGTCGACATGAACTCAGGGCCCGGTCAGGGCCCCTACTGCCCACCACAGATGCTTGAGCTGTGGCTTGCCTCTTACATGGGGTCTCACCTGTCTGTGTTTCCTGCATGGTGCCACTTCGGGTCTACAGCGCCAGAGGGCAGAGGTAGGGAAAGATGTCCTTTAGCCTGAGTGCCCCCAACCACTGTGCCACGCACCAGGCAAAGAAACCTTCAGGAGTAACCAACCACCTCTGTCTTCACTACGGGCCTTCAAAGTCACCACTCCGTGTTGATGACTGACCCTTCTGCTCCCTTGATTCTCCATGTGGTGAAGTCATGTTCTCTTGAGTTGGTCTTAACCCATGCTGGAGACAAGAATGACCATTTTTATTCAAATGACACAGTTCTTCTGGCTCTGTCTGTACCCTTTCCTCCATCCTCCTGGCTGGTGGCCCTGCGTGAGAGGCAGGGTGAGGTCAACATCAAAAGAAATCACACTCTGAAAATTCAGTGACTGTTTCCTAAAAAGTTCAAGAGATGACATGACTGGAATAAGTCATGCTCTAAGTATACAGTCTAAAATTCAGAACAGCGAATTTAACATGAGGAGAAAAATAATTGGTATTCACATTTTCCTACATATTTTAAGACTTGGCCTTCATCAACAAAGCACAGTGACCACCTACAGGAGAGTTGGTGGAAGCTAGTGCTCACAGGAAGAATAGTGAATGATGCAGCATCATGAATAATTGTGTAAAGAGCATCAAATAGATAACATTTGTGAACTGCAAAGGCAAAAAGATCCATCTCATTTCAATACAAATAGATTCTGAATAGCCACAGCCTTGCGAAGAGTAACAGAGTTGCTCCCTTTTCTCAAGGTAGGAGGTAGGAAATTATCCAGGATAATGCATTTGGCAATAAAAAATACATAGAGAAAGTTCTGGGACCTGGAAAGGAAGATTGATGCCTGAATATTATTAAGACTCTTTACAATATTAATTGCACAATGAAAAATGTACCTCTTCTCTATTCTAAATCTTCATCAATGAATCACTGTAATATTCAGTATGGATCAAAGGATTTTGTAATACATTTTTAATTACATTGTAAAGCTCAAAAAGAACCTTATACTCCCTGGCCAGGGCCCTTACCCAAATATTACCTGTGGGTCCTGTAGAGAGCCCTGTTTCAGTTCAGGGCTAAAGGGGAATGAGTAGGTAAGTTTGTTCAAATCTATAATTCAGGGTAGCAAGCCTATTTTTCTCTTAGCTACTTTTTCTAACTTAGGCTTCTGTGCTAATATAAATTATGCTCAATTTCTCTTCTTCTCTTTTGCCTTATTTTTCCTTGGTGCAGAATACAGATAAATAAAAACCCTGCTATATATTGGCCTAGGGACCAAGGCCCTTCTGAAGTGCCTTCTGGTGTCACTGAAGCCCAAAGGCACACAAAAACACTCCAATCAACTGAATGTTTAATGTATTTCTTTGCCCATCCATCTCACCTCATTTCCTTTTTTTTTTTCAGAAGAAATATTCAGACTATCATTTAGATGTGCAGCTAAAAGGAATACATCCTACCTCAAGATTCATTATCAAAGGACTGGTGACAATTGAGATTAAGCAATGGGTGGTACTTTTCAGACACCATCATATACATTACATCATCTATACATACATCATAAAATCCAGGCGGGGGTCTATAGGTAGTTGCATTAGTTCTCTAGGGCTACTGTAATAGACTGCCACAAACAGGGTATCTTAAAACAACAGAAACCTCTTCTCTCACAGTTCTGGAGGTTAGAAGTCCAGAATGAAGGTTTCAGCAGGGCCGTGCTCCCTCCAAAGTCTCTAGAAGAGCAACCTTCCTTGCCTCCTCTGAGCCTGTGGTGAGTAATCCTTGGCATTCCTTGGCTTGTGGCTGCATAACTCCACTTTGTGTCTCCATCTTCACATGGCTACCTTTCCCTGCTGGATCTGTCTCTGTACCCAAATGTCATTACCTTTTCTCTTATAAAGACTTTAGATTGATACTCCCTGGGATATTATGACTTCATATTAACTTTATTAACATATTAAAAAATCCTATTTCCAAATAAGGTCAAATTCTGTAGTTCCAGAGAGCCCTGAATTTTGAAAGGACATTATTTCATCAGATACAGTATTATTGTTATTATTATTATCCTTTTACAGTTAGGAAACTGAGAGTCAGACAAAGAAGACAAGGGCCTTGCTCAAACTCACCTAGTTGATGCCAGGCAGCTCAGTATTGGAGCATTTTAAACATTTTATTTGAATTACAATATTTGTATAGAAATAACACACTTCATATCATTCTCTACTAGTTTATAAGCTCTTGAAGGCAAGGACATCCTTTAATTAATTTCTGTGATACTTCCCATTTATGCCCCATAGGATAAATTTTGTTTGATGAATATACGGTAATCTATTCACCAACCCCAAGAATAGATTAGAGATAGGCCAAATATTGAGACACAATCCCCCATTGGTCTCTTATATTCCTGAATACCTTAAAAGTTGATACATTTACTGCCTTTGTTCCAGCATGTGTTTTCAAGTATAGAAGATGGTGTTAGAAGACATTGAGTCTCCCTCTAAAGCCACTTCCAGGGCACTGCAATATAGACACAGTGTCTTACTCCAGAGAAAACGGCAAGCAAGCACATTCTCTGTTACCAAAGATTTTCCTCTCCCTAGCTCAGGGTTTCTTTCTCTCCTGCAATGCAGCCCCCTGCATGGCCAGCCAAGAATCTGGCCCTCTTTGTGCTGTGGAAACTATGGTATGGGGGACTAGAGTAAATGCAGATGGTTTTGCACTTGCCATTCCTATGACTTATAAACTGGTGCCAAACCAGGACTTTTGTCTCTTTTGCAAAAATGCATAAAATTGTGGTGGGTTACCTTGTTAACTTGTAAGTACAGTAAAATCTCAGACCCTTCAGAATTCTTGACTCGGCATTTGGAAAGGCAGAGAAAATTTGGAATTATGAGGATGCTGGTACACATGGTAATACTTCTCTCCAGGAAAAGTCAAAAAAGACAGAGATAATCAAGCTTTGACAACTCGCATACACACTGTTGATAGGAGCAAAAGTTTATCCAATTAGCAATGCACACTAAATCTGAATAAACGTATGTTCTATGATCAGCCATTCAATCCTCAAATAAGGACCACCTAAATTATATATATCCTAATCCACAAGATCTGTGACTATGTTAAGCCTTCTACAGCAAAAGGCACTTTTCACAGGGGTGATTAAGGTTAAAGATATTGAGATGGGAGACTATTTTGGTTTATCTAGGCAGGTCCAATCTATTCACATGAGTTCTTAAGACATTCCTGGCTGTAATGAGAGGGAGATGTGACTCCGTGGAATAATAATGCGAGCGATGAAGCATTGTTAACTTTCAAGATGAAGAAAGAGTGCCACCAGCCAAGGAATGTGGGTGGAAAAGGCCCCCAGAAGGTAGAAAAGGCCAGGGGACAGATTTTCCTCTAGAGCCTCCAGAAAGGAGCACAGTCTGGGCAACTCCTCAGACTTGTCCCAGGGAGACCTGTGTCAGACTTCTGACCCAAACCACTTAATACAATAAATTTGTGTTGTTTTAATTCACTAAACGAGCAGTCATTTGTCATATCAGCAATGGAAAACTAATACAATACCCCCGAAGAAATTTGTAGGGGGGGAGGGAAAGAGAGAGAGAGAGAGAGAGAGAGAGAGAGATTAGATTTATATAAAAAATGAAAATGGTGAAAGTACATTCTACTCTTGGGAGTCAGGAAAGTGGAGTAGTTACTAACAGAACTGGGGCTTTGTTGGTCATGGTTATTATTATTTATTCCTTGATCTGAGTGCTGCTTACACAGATAGAATAGGTTTGTGAAAATACGCCAAGCAGTATGTTTGGAGGGTAGGAGAGAGTGCAGTGTGAAATGGCCAACTTCCCTTCTGTTATCCTGAAGGGCAAGAATTTCATCTTAACTCTTCGTGAATAAAAATGCTTAGTCCACACCCGGGAGTAAAATGTGCTTTGATTTGTTGATCGAAATAGAACTAAATGCTGGAGTTCAGTATCGCGTCTCACATGCTTGGACGTGTATGTGTGTACGTGGAGGTCAAAGGGGGTGGGGGTGAGCATCAGGAAAGGCCCGGAGACCTGGCCCGGGAAAGCTGGCGGGGCCTCGTGGGATGGACAAGCGAGCAGCACTGAGAGGCTGAGTGAGAACAAGCTGGGCTGGAGGGGGGCAGGGGAAAGGGCTGCTGAGGATAAGAGCAAACCTGCATCTCAGCAACAAAAGCATGCATTTCTTTTCTTTTTTTTTTTTCCAAATTAATATGAGGGAAGGAATTTTTAGGTTACACTGTTTTCTCTTCTAAGGTAAAGTTCAAGGTGTAGTTGAGCCCTTCACCCAAGGGGCGTGCTGAACACCCTCACGTTGTGTGTGTTAGATGAGATCCCACCAATCGCCCTCCCTCCTCACCTTTGCTCTACTGCATTTGTGTTTTACCACCGCCGTTTGATCTTTGATAAACCAAACATAACCATGTACTGGAGAAAAGCATGCATTTCTGAGTTAATTTTTTCTCTTGGGCATCTGGAAAAAATGTGGAAGTTTTATTTGTTCAAAAAAGGCAAGAAGAAACTTGGGTTCTGAGGAAAGGTAATTGAGTTTCTCTTTTTGTCTTTTTTCCATGAATCGCCTGACAAACACTTTTCTGCTCACTTGCCTCTCAACCCCCATAGGTCACTGTTGGTAGGCATAAGAGGTGCTTTCCTAAGACAGCCTGGCACAGGGGCTGAGAGGCAGGGAACTTTATCATTTCCTGGCCCGTAGAGGATCCTTGATATCTCAGGGCCCATGCTGTGTTCTCTAAATGCTGAGTGTAACCATGTGTTTGTATGTTGGGAGATAATAGTGGCCAACTTGTGGGAGCTGATAAAGTCAAATGTGGGTGACTTAAAACAACAGTCATCTGCAAACTAACTTTCAGTTTATTCTTTGTCTTCGTCTATGTAATATTATTAATGTATTAACCCAAACCCAACAAAACTTTAGATAAATGTTTCTAACATATTTTAAGACTGGATGTCTTAAATTTTTTTTTCCTTTGAATGATATGAGATTTACAAAAGAACTGCAAGATATAAAGAGTTTCTGTATATTTTGCACATGTAATTCCTCCTAATGTCAACCTCTTATCCAACCTTGTCACATTTATTCTATTGTTTTTTTTTAGACAAAGTCTCAAGCTGTCACCTGGGTAGAGTGCCTTGGCATCACAGCTCACAGTAACCTTGAACTCTTGGGCTTAAGTGATTCTCTTGTCTCAGCCTCCCACATAGCTGGGACTACAGGTGCCGGCCACAATGCTGGGCTATTTTTTGGTTGTAGTTGTCATTGTTTCTTGGCAGGTCCAGCTGGATACAAACCCGCCAGACCTCGTGTATGTGGCTGGCACCCTAGCTGCTTGAGTTACAGGTGCCGAGCCCACATTTATTCTTTTAAATGATCACATTTTTATTTTTATTTCAAAAATACTACAGATGTACAAATGTTTTTGGTTACGTGTATTGATTTTGTTATGCTTGAGTATTTTAAATTTTGTTTTGGCAAAAAAAAATTTTGACTGTAGATGAAAAGTTAAAACTTTAAAAATTTTTCACAACTTTATATCATTTATCCACATGCATGCCTCAGACATGTACTTGTCATGTCATAAACAAATGTTTTCCCCAATATGTACGTTATAACATTTTGTGGACTTTGATATAGAAATAATCTATAAGTTACTTTAAATCCTCAGTTATATTGCAATTTTTCATGTTCTCTCTGAGATGGTTCATATCCCTTGGAAATAATTATTTATTCTGCCAAAAAAATGCAAGTAAAAATGATAATTTGTTCGACCAAAATTATTCAAATTTTAATTGCTTTGGTTTAGACCTTTAGATTTTATTTCCAGTAACTCATCATGAAAACAGGATGAAAATGTAATTTAATCAAATAAATCACAGATCTGCTAAAAAATCTGTCAAATTAGTAGAAACTGTGTTTTTGCCAGCTGAGAAACAAATATTCCATTATATTCGTCTCATTAAGCAAACCCTGTGGCAATTTTTTAAAGTATATGGTTAGAAATGTATTTCTTACACTGTGAAAATAATGCATGCCTTTCAATCATTCCAGTTACCATAACAACAGAGTATAATACATTTTCTTTTATTTTCATTTCAATCAAATTTAGTTGGGTTTGATTGCCAAAACCAAAAATAAGACAAGGAGAGAGAAAGAAAGTGAGAAAATAGGAATACAGCATTTTTACTTCCAATCAGAGGTAAAGGGCTACCTTCTCTTTACAATATTGATTGCATAACCTCTGTGTTGAGCGATGCTCTGTAATAATGTCCAAAGAGAGTGAAGAAAGGTACCTTTAGCCTCCCTTGCAGCTTGTGATATGAAATTAAATTTTCGCCAGTTAAGTGTTGGCAGAAGTGTTTTATGGCAACTTCTGGAACCTTCCTTAAAAGACAGCTTGTGCATACTTTTTCCTCCTTCTCTTTTCCATCTATTTCTCTATTCTACTTCCCACAACACAGACATGATGGAGAGAACTCGTACTGTCATTTTGAACCCTGAAGACACAGGATATAAACTAGAGCTGGCAGAGAAGTGGATTAGATGTATTTGGGTCCTTGAGAACTTTCTGGAACAGAGTCGCCATTCCAGCACTTGACTTTCTCCAAGAGAACTTTTTGAAGAGAGAAATTATTTCTATTTTATTTAAGCCTGTTCTTTTGCAGTTTTTGCTTTTTGCAATTTAAACTAATCCTGAGGTACTATATCTTTATGAAAAGTAGAAATATGAAAAATGGACTAGATATCTATATTTTTCAAGAAAAAAATTGATATTTATTTACTTGTAAATATTCAAGCTTTCCACTCCATTACTGCTATGATTGTCTTGGTGGACTCCACATCGTCAGCAGGATGATGGCCACTGGTAGTGATGTAAGCCCACTTTTACTAGACTCCTCCCTTCAGAGATCTCAAAGCACCTTCAATATTCTGTAGTTTTATCTTCTGACAAGAACATCATGACATTCCAAGATAACTAATAAAGTCCTAGACCTTTGTAGAACCTGGAATGGTCAGTGACTACTTAAACATTTTGTTCTCAGTCTTGGGAAAATAGGTAAAGATGTTTAAATCTTATCCTCAATGTTGCTAAATTAGCAGAAAATGTATACTGTTCATACTATACTCAACATAAATTACAATCCATTTATATAAATTGACAGAGAACTACAACTAATGAAGATGTGAACTGGAGTAGGGGTCTCTTCTAAGCATATATGAAGAGATATGTTGAAATACGAAAATATATTCAGTGAGTTTAGCTTTATTCAAAATCTATTTTGTCAAGCAAAATAAGAATTTGAAAAGAATAATGTAGGAAAATGTTAAAAGATAAATTATTAATGTTTTGCTAAGGGAGGAGAACAAAGATATATGATAAATTACTCTTGAAGAGAAAGACAACATTAAAAGGGAAAAGCATGTTTATTAAGAAAAGGGATATAAATGACAGAAATGGGATAATAATAGATAGAGAATATTTTAAGGCTAGATTTCCAGTATGTTGTTCTAAGAAAAAACACTTGGCACAACAGAAGATACATTACCAGGAGTACTAAAAGTAGAATGTAATTAAACACATAATAAGAAAAATGGTTAAACTTGGTGACTCTACCTCCAGCCCTGACTGGCAGCTCCAGGGTAGACCAGAATAAGGGAGTCATTGAGACAAAGTTACTGACTTAAACACCCCTGCCAAAGAACTCATATCCATAGCAAAATTCTACAATAAATGAGTCTACTTTTCCCACACCAGACTGGGGTATTATTATCTTCTGTCAGAACAAAACAACTATTTTTAATCTTTCTTCCTTCCCAGCTCTTTCCCCATATGTAATATCCTTATGGGGAAAGAAAAAGACAAGTTGACAAATTTGCTCCTTTGTTTTTAACCTCTTAAGTTCCATGTGACTGTCAGAAATGGGGCTTCCCAATGGCTACTCAGTTCTAGCATCATCCGACTTAGCCTCTTCCCTCATAGACCATTCTTATCTACATTCACAATCAGAGGAGACTACCATAGTTTTAAAGCGGAGGGTTAAATTGCTGTTGTAGTAAATAAAATTTGATTATGATCTTGGATTTCATATATTTAATGTTAATGGTTCTAAATGTGATCAATCAGCTTCTCAGATACTGTTTGATGTTAATTCTGAAAAAGCAGCATTTAATTCAAGATAATACATTTTTCTTCAAGATTGAATGCCAGTAAAATTTTAGTACCTTACTTAATCTAGTTGTGTTTCTGAAGCCAGGAAAGTCATTATGATTTTTTTCTTTTTTAATAAGAAAGGAAGGAGAAAAATAGGAAAAAAAAAAATTGTAATGTAAATCTGGAATTTGATAGTGCCATCTGTTGGTGAAAAACAAAATTCCATGTGCTTTAAAATTACAATTTCTGTTGTCAAGAGAAAAAAAGACTAATTTTGTTCATGGTCTCAATTTATTTAAAACAGAGAAATATATAGTGCTTTATTCATGCTGTTTCTGAATACAAGGGTATGTGTCATTTCTTGTATATTGTATAATACGTGGAACTTTTGAAATTATTGTAAGTACTATGTATTTATCTAAAAGATAGCAACTAATAGAAAATATACTTAGGTCATATTATGTCTTAAAATAAAAAATAAAAGAAATGATAAAGATACACTTAGTTTTGAAAGATAATGAAACTTGATTGATATTCAAATATTAAAGAGCAGTGTCTTTTAGTTATGAACAATGAAGATAATCAACTACAAGTAAATGTTACTATGACAACCTATAAATATACATATTAGACTTCAGAGAATAAACTTAACCTTTCAAATGTTCGACTTGTTTGCTAATATTAATTACATAATTTCTTCTGTTTAAATAACATATCTTCATATTCTTCAAATACATCATGTAATTAACCTTGCAGACGCAGACAAAACTAAAATACTACTTATTGGTTCGTTAAAAATAGTTATTTTGTCAGAGTGGAGCAAGAGGGAGGACTAGAAAGAAACAGCTTCTTTACAATTGGGCTTGGTGAGAGTGGGAAGAGAAGACTCCAGATACCTCTAGCTTGTGGGCTCTACCCAGAAACATCCCTTCGGAGGCACAGGGAAGCAGCAGGAGTCTTCAGGACCCAAAGAGGAGGATGAGAACATTGGAGAAGCAGCAAATGTTTGCCATTGCTCAGGGGCCAGCTGTGGCAGCTGCAGCAGCTATAGCCTCAGTGAGAGTTTGTAGACAGGGAAGGCTTTCCCTGCAGTTTTTTTGTTTGGTTGTTTGTTTGTTTTGGACTTGGGCACTTGGTCGATTTACCTTGGAAGATCATGGGTGAGTGAGCAAGTGACTTTGAACAGCACCCAGAGGCCATGATTGAGCTGCTGGGGCTAAACAGAGTTTGACAAGCCTCGTTTGGCTATAGGCTGGGTACAAACATTGTGGGAGAGCTGCCTAGTTGGCTTGGCTCTCAGGGTCCCAGAGCAAGACCAGTTCTGGCATGCCTGATAAGCAGGCAGCCACTTTTGGAGAGATCTGAGCAACACACACTTCCCTGGGAAAGCCACTGCTTAGCCAAGGATTATGGCATGTCTATTAAGTGAGTTGAGGAGAGATTCAGGGCACAGAAGTCATCAAAGGCTTAGAGTCTCCATCTTTTTTTTTTTATTGAATCATAGCTGTGTACATTAGTTCAATCATGGGGTACAGTGTGCGGGCTTCACATACAATCCGAGATATTTTCATCAGCCTGATTGACATAGCATTCATGAGATTTTCTCATTTACTATATGAAAACATTTTTGATCCGTATTTAGAAGTTTTCTCCTGACCCTTCAAATATGTACCACAAGTGTGATCTCACCCTTTGTCCTATCTCCCCCCACCCTCTCCCTCTCCTTCTCTCCCTCTCCCCTTTCCTCATCTTCCTGTGCAATAAATGGGTTGTAGCCTTCACTTGAAAGATAAAGAATTTGCCTCATATTAGGGGTGTATACATTGGATACTTTTTCTTCCATTCTAGAGATACCTTGCTAAGGAGAACATGTTCCAGCTCCATCTATGTAAATATGAAAGAGGAAAAGTCACCATCTTTCTTTAAGGCTGCATAATATTCCATGGTATACATGTACCACAGTTTATTAATCCATTCGTGGATCAATGGGCTCTTGGGCTTCTTCCATGACTTAGCAATTATGAATT
>CAUYON010030012.1:0-17677 GCA_963573935.1 Arctocebus calabarensis
GGTGCATTAAAGAAACTCAGCAGCCTAGGCACAGTGGCTTGAGTCTGTAATTCTAGCACTCTGGGAGGCCAAGATGGGTAGATTGCTTGAGCTCATAAGTTCAAGACCAGCTGGAGACCCCCATCTCTACTAAAAACAGAACAACTGAAGCAAGAGGATCACTGGAGTCCGAGTTTGAGGTTGCTGTGGGCTATGACGCCATGGCACTCTACCCAGGGCCACAGCTTGAGACTCTGTCACAAAAAAAAAAAAAAAAAAATATATATATATATATATATATGAAACTCAGCAGATTCATATATTCCACAAATATTTTCAAGGACTTTACCATATGCCACATAGTCTTCTGGAAGCTGGGGCTAGAGCAATGATCTACTCAGGAGTCTACTGACTACTCAAGTAATCTACTTAGGAATCTTAGAATAGACAGCGGTAGGAAAACACCAGATAGCCAAATTGATATAATCTTATGTATTAGTAAACACTATAAAGAAAATAAAAGAAGGTAAAGGGTAGAGAATGGTTAGGGGGAGGAGAGGCTGCTATTTTACCCAGGCCACTGGGGGTAGGCGTCTCTGAGAAAATAATATATGAACAAAGATTTTAAACAATGAGCTGGGCCTGGGGAGAGGGAGGGAGGAACAGGTGGGGTACAGAGGATATTTAGGGCAGTGAGACGTTCTGATACTGTAGTGATGGATACATGTCCATATACACTTGTCAAACGCACATAATGTGCACACACAGAGTGAACCCTTATGTAATCTGTGGAATTTGGATGATGAAGTACCACTGTTGATCATGGGGAGACTGCATGTGTGGGTATGGAGGGGATAGGGGAGCTCTCTGAACTTTCCCTCGATTTGGCTGTGAACCTAAAATTGCTTTAAAAATATGTTTATTTTTTGGCTCAGTGCTTACAGCTCAGCAGCTAGGGTGCCAGCCACATACACCGGGGCTGGTGGGTTTAAACCAGGCCTGGGCCTGCCAAACAATGACAACTACAATAAAAAAAATAGCTGGTGTGGTGGGCTCCTGTAGTCCCAGCTACTCGGGAGGCTGAGGCAAGAGAATTGCTTAAGCACGAGAGTTTGAGGTTGCTGTGAGCTGTGATGCCACAGCACTCTACCAAAGGGTGACATAGTGAGACTGTCTCAAAAAAAAAAAAAAGAAAAAGTTTATCTTTAAAATGAACCCAGCCTTGTGAAGATATGAAGGAAAGAGAGTTCCGAGCAGAGGAAATAACAAGTACAAATTCTTAGAGATGGGAACAATCATGGCATGTTCAATGTCAGAAAAGCTGGACTGTTGTGAACGAGGAGGAGAACATCAGAAGAGCTCAGAGATGTTGGCAGAAACCAGGTCAGGTAGGGGTTTTGGGGTGTTATAAACTAACTTAATCTAATTTCTCAAAACCCACTAGAAGGGAATTCCAGACTACATTAAAAAAGGTTTCTGTCAATTGTCCGGATCTTTAGGCTAACGTTGACTTCTGAACTTGTTTATCATGATGCCTGCACCCCGTTTTGTGTGGTCCAACCATAGGGCTGCAATGTTGATTAGAATGCTTTCCCAACTACACATTCACTCATGCAGTACAGGGAACACCAAAGATGCTGCCTCTGAAATAGCCAGAGCTGTAGAAAGTAAGTCCCTTGGGATGACTGGCTTCTTGCATCGCTCTATTACAATTCACTTTTGGAAGTCCTTAATCATCACAGCTTTGGTTTCCCCTTCAGCCAAGTAAAAGGACAGGGACTTCAGAGTTATCTGGCAGCCCTTCAAGGCTACGAACCAAATTATACAAGGTATACATTATGTGGCTGATTATTTTACTTATGTTTTTAATAAGAATATTTTTAAACATTCACAGAATTGAAAACAATACATAATGAAGCCGCATGTAGATGTTATTGATCTTCTGATGTATCAGCATTGTGGCTGATACATATCAATGACTGCCATTTCTCACACACACCAGCACTTGCACAACTAAATGTCCACAATCCCTTCAAGGCGCGCATCCTGAGACTCTATGTATAGAGTCATGTATGTGGTGACACAGCACATTTGGGGGCATATTCCCAATGGGAGTAGGCTGACTTGGGGACAAACTTAGAACTTAGGCCAGAGGGTAAGATAGAACAAGGTAGATGACAGTTTGCATGATAATCATTAGACATTAAGTAAGTATACATTTAAAGCACTGTTTTATACACTATCGGAATAAATGTTTTCAAGTATTTATTCAGTAAACATGACACACGAGGCCTAGGGATAGATACTGTAAGGGGTTCAAAGACAGGAGAGTAGTCCTTGCCTCAAAGAACTCACAATGCTGGTATCACCTAGCCCCAGGGAGAATGGGCCCACATCACAAAGTCTCAAAGTTGCAGATTCTGGATATGGAGAGAAGGGAACACTTTTTTTTTAAATCTCCCTCCCACTTTGTTTTTGAGACAGAGTCTCACTATGTCACCCTTGGTAGAGTGCTGTTGCGTCACAGCTCACAGTAACCTCAAACTCTTGGGCTTGAGCAATTCTCTTGCCTCCGCCTCCCAAGTAGCTGGGATTGTAGGCGCCCGCCACAAGGCCCAGCTATTTTTGTTGTTATTGTCGTTGCTGTCAATGCTTTTTATATGGTCCAGGCTGGGTTCGAAACCAGCAGCCCTGGTGCATGTGGCCGGCACCCTAACCACTGAACTATACACACTGAGCTGAGAAGGGAACACTTCTCCACTGCTGGTGGGACTGCAAAGTAATACGACCTTTTTGGAAGGAAGTATGGAGAAACCTCAAAGAACTCAAATTAGACCTCCCATTTGATCCTGCAATCCCATTACTGGGCATCTACCGAGAAGAAAAAAAGTCCTTTTACCACAAGACACTTGCACTAGACTGTTTATTGCAGCTCAATTTACACTTGCAAAATGTGGAAACAGCCTAAATGCCCACCAATCCAGGAATGGATAAACAAGCTGTGGTGTATGTACACCATGGAACACTATTCAGCTACTACAAAAGATGGTGACATTACATCTTTTGTATTAACCTGGATGGAGCTGAAATACATTCTTCTTAGTAAAGTATCACAAGAAAGCAGAAGCAAGAATTCAATGTACTCAATTCAGATAGAGGACAACTGACCCTAGTACATGGTGGGGGGTGGGGAATGGGGAGTGGAGAGAGGGAAGAAGGAGGGGGTTTGGGGTGAGGTATGTGACACACCTCTTAGGGGTGGGACATAATTATAAGAGGGACCTTACCTAACAAATCCAAGCAGTGTATCCTGGTTCTATGTACCCTCAATGATTCCCAACAATTAAGAAAAAAAAGAACTCACACCCCAACAGATTCAAAATTTATTGCACTGGCTCTGACACCTCCATTCCGAGGATGCTTGATCATAAAAAGTCTCATCACCATACCTGGGTGTTCCGATTTGTCCCCCACCACCACCACCACCACCATCCCCGACTCTTTCCAAGACAGCTTTCGTTCCAGTCCCCTCTGTCTGTACTTTGCTGGCCTATACATTTAATTCTCTCATGTTTTTCTTCTGTAACATCAGGGACAGGGCAATCTGCTCTTCGTCTGTGCACAGAAAAGGTGGAGCTGCCTTCTGTCCCTGACCAGGCCTTCCTGAACACCCTGCCAGGACCCTCTGCAGTGTGCCATGCTGCTCTGAGTAGGGGCTTCCCCCTGAAGTGGCACCTACTACATCAGTTGCTCCTACAACTCTGAGCGAGGGCACAGGTAGCTCTCTCACTGATGGATTAATACCAGCCAATTAGAGCTTAAACTGTTCAAGCCAGAGATGGAGCCATCAACTTGCTGAATTCCAAGGCCCGTTAACTACCTAAACAGCAGAATGAGGTCAGGTGTGTATTATCTTTGGGAATAACTATTAAAACCAGAGTATTGCAAATATAAAACACTCTGCAAATGTTAACAAAGATAAGCAAAAGATACGTCTAGATGTTAAAATGTCAAAATCTTTTACATTCACACACAACCTCTTTTGAATGCATATACTTACAGATCCCCCTTTAAGCAACACTGAGCTAAATGTGCATCGTCACCTAGGACTCCCCATAAATGTTTTCCATTTTTATTTTTGCGATTACCATCGACCAATGTTGTTCACCCTATTACAACTATCAGTATAGCCCCGTTACACGCTTTAGACAAAATTCACAATTGATGTGCACTTCTTTCTCAAATCTTACATCAATATTGTAATTACTTCTCATTTTCGCCCCTCTAAGACAATAAAACTGCTCAGAGAAGAAATACAATGATCACCATTCTCTTGGAGGACAATTGATAAGAAATATTTGCTGATTTTCTTTAAAATCAGTTCATTTATGAAAAGATTAAAATTATCCACCCCAAACACTCTTTTTCCCCCCACTATAAAATTAACAACTACAAAGAAACATGGAGAGATACTGGAACCTGATTTATTTAGCTAAGCACAAATGTTTTATAAACACCGCCATAGACACAGACACTATTCTAGTCTGTCCCTAAAGCTATAGCTGCATTGGCTCTGGAGATATTATTTAGCAAAGATGCATTTTAACAGAAAGTCAGCAGGATAGAGAAAAAAAAATCTTCTCAGGTATGTGTATGTTATTAATCATAATTAAGGCAGATTTGACAGCTCCTTGGCAATAGAGACGATAAGTTCTTTTCTCTGACATCAAAATCCTAAAGGAATACTTGCTATTTTATTATCAACTTCCCCAGTCTTTATACCTATAATGTCCACTTTGAGAATAGGAGGTCTTAGAGAAACCTGAGCTCGGACAAGCACTGTTTGCCCACAGTTGACACCGGGCACACTAAAATATAAGCTGACATCCTACCAAGGTAAGGCACAGGGGCCCGCGCTGGGGTTAACATGTGAGTTCCAGGAGCACACGTGGTGCACCCCATAATGCGTTTCCACTGAAGGGTCATCCTTCAGAGTTGTGGGTTTTTGTCTGTGCGGGTGGTTCTGCACTTTTGATTTCCCATTAAATTGGAAAGGGAGCACTTGGTCCCCACTGCAGTGGCATCCTCTGATAAGATATTGAGAAATGGGAGATGGATCCATTTCAAGAGACAGATTCATTTTCATAAAACCAAACAAGAGAATTGCTTCCATTTAATCACACCCAATCTTATTAATGTGCCTTCTAAAATGACACCACCTTGGGAAGTTTCTTATGATGGCTATGTCGTGGAGGAGGCATCATGGGGATATGGGTCTGATGCCTTTGCAGGTGATTGCAAGAAATTCATTCTGATCATCCGCTGACCATAAACTTCAGCAGAGTTTCTCTAAGGTCCAGTGAGGACATTTGGCCTCTTATAGGGAAATCTCACTTTTTACTCTCTTCTTTCACAAAAAAAAGAGGGGGGGCTTAAGGGACCTTTCCCTATTTTGGCACCTACTTAATGGTATAGGTTGAGATTTGGGTGGTTCCCTAACACAGTATGTTTTCTTTTTGTGCCTGTCTTTGTGTCTCTTGAAACATTTGTGCTTGCCAGGACTTACTCCAGGGAAGGAAACGGCCACTTCTCTGTGATCTGTAAGCCTTCTCTGATTGGGGGAAGTAGCAGAAGAGGTTTGGCTAATTTGTTAGAAAGCTATTTTATTGAAAAGAAAAAAGGAGGGTCTGTTCCACTCACTGACTGGGAGAAAAGAGAAGCACCTTCAACGGAAGTTTTTTTTTTTTTTTTGCAGTTTTTGGCCAGAGCTGGGTCTGAACACACCACCTCCAGCATATGGGGCTGGCGCCCCACTCCTTTGAACCACAGGTGCTGCCCTTCAAGGGAAGTTTTTTCACTGGCTTTCAACTCAAGATGATGTTTAAAAACAAAGCAAACAATTGTAGCAATAATAGTGGGAACCAAAAGCAAAGAAATCGTGAGCAAGCGTTACCAGGTGAATACATACTGCAAACATATTCTTCATCCTCTGTGTAACCAAAATCCAGATATAAAGGCCAGGAAAAGGCAGGATGGGAGGGGGAAGGACTGCTGTCTCAGGTGGATGAACCCAGCACCTCAAAGCTTTACAGTAATAGAACAATTGCCTCCACTAGCAAAAGTTTCTCAGGGTCTCCACCAGCAAAACCAGCTGGAGCAGCCAACAACTCACCAGTGCAGGCTGGGAAGGGGGGTGTGGAGTGAACACACATGGTGTTGTTTCCATTATGTAAGTGAATTGAAAGAAAAAAATTTTTAATCTTAATTACGTAATTTTAGCTTAATTTTGACCATAGCGATCTTGGAGTGAAATCTGTGATATTCTGGGGTTCATAGGGACCTCAAGGGGAAACAAACAAGTTAACTTTCTTCATCGTGACAGGACTTCTCTCTCCCATCAGTTATTCATTAAAGAATAGTTCTGCCTCTGCTTACTTAACATCATGACTATAACATGCCTTTAAACATGGTCTTCAAGATGTTAAAATTGCCACCTCTGCTGATTTGGGGTTTTATTGTCTATTCTCGGCTGTATCTCATCTTAGTGAGATCCCTTGGGATTTAGCAATTAGCATGGATACAGCAGTTTGATAATAAAAGTAATTAATGGCATCAAAACACAGTCTTGCCTGTTTCTGAGGACTTGTTACACACATCCAGGTCTTTTTTTTTTTTAATGAGTGTTTTATTCCTGTTAAAATAAATGCTGTTTAGATAGAAAATGCTTTAGCTTCATATACTGACAGGCATTACAGGACCCTGGAAAGCTGACTTAATATGCCAATTGGCAGTGAGTCTTAAACCACTAAGAATTAATAATTCTAAACACAAAGGAAAGACCAAACAGCTCTTTACAACTATACATGCAATATACAGAACATGCATTTAGGGTCTTCCTTAAGGAAGAAATGTCAACTTGTAAAACAGGGATTCTGACAACTGTCAAGGGGAAATTTAAGAAGAATTATAGTTATTTATTTTTTCTTTCAGAGCTCGCATATAAATATTGCTGAGGAAAGGTGGAAAGGATGGAGATACTTTATTGTAAGTGTTCAGTTTACCATGAATCAAATGAAAAAAAAAAACTCTTAAGTTTCTCATAGTAAGAGAGAAGCATACGCAGGTTCAGTTTAAACAGATAATTGAACTTCTTTTTTTTATTATTTTAATTTTTTTTAACTAGGGTCTTCTGGTAGAAACTGGAAAACCTGCTACATAAATTCTTAAAGAGCTGTAACACTGATCATTGAAATTCTTATCTGAGATCCTGGTGTTCCCTTTAAGAAGCCACCATGGATCTGGCCATTGATGAAGAAGATTCCATTTTCTTATAGAAAATGAAGGTTAGGAGAGGAGAGTGTGTTTCCAAATACTCATGCCTCTTTCTCCCCAGGCGAACTTTATTTTTAAATTGATTTTCTTTTCCAAATGCCCCCAGTTTCAGACTGAAGCTGAGCACACATGAGTCCTTTCAGCCGTCCACGTCTGTAACTCATTTCCATTCCTTAAAAAATTGATGATGTTTGCTTTAATGCCCAAATCTCCCGGAGCACCAGGGACCCTAGCTTCAGGCCGCCCGGTATCATTATTTATAAAGCTAACACTTGAACCTTTAGCGAGACAAAGTGAGAAGACTGAGATGGCCGGCAGCTGCAAAAGAGAGAAGCTCTTTGGAAGCTCTTCTGGAAGCTTCCATGCCTACTAAATATTGAGACACGCATCAAGTCGGAGTGAACATCTAACGTCATCTGTGATTTTCAGGACAAAATGGAGTGACTGTAAGGTGTCCCATCAAGATTTAAAAGTATGAAAACGTGCTACCCTGAAATAATACTTATTTTTAAAGTGCATTTTATGTTAATCAAATTTGCAATCTGTCTGTGCTCAAGAAACACATAAGAATACTTTCCAGAACTTAAAACACCTAAGAGAGAGTGAGGTTGAAAGACAAAGGGACTTGGATGCTTTTTCTCCAGTCTAAGAGAGAGCAAAGGTGACAGACAAGTCCCTTCCCGATCCCTTACAGATAACTAGGCAAATGGGCACTGTCTAGCTCACCCACATTACTTTCTACCAAGTATAATATATTACATTACATTTTTGTCTACATTGAAGATAATAAATGCAAGAAATATGACTTTAAAGGTGAATTCATATTTTTGTCTCCCTTATAGCTGCAGTCATATAAAATGAACATCCATTATTGAGTTTCCGTCTAAGAAATCTCACAGGTTGTTTTTATTATGAAATATTTAATGGGGACAAAGATAGTAAATGTATAACAATCATGCATGTAACTCACATGCATTTTGGTCACAGCTTAACATTTTGCCGTATTTGCTTCAGATCATTTTCTTAAGGAAATAGAATACTACACATGTAGTTGAAGCCCCTCATGTATCCCGAACTAATTCAATAGCCTTTCTCCCTCCTCCCAACCTCTCCGTTGAAAATCATCCCTGGACGGGGCAGCTGGGTTACATCATTCACATTGGCCCCTGGAGTTGCATGGGCAGCAGCCTGGATGCTGGGATTGTATCGTTTTTAGTTTCCCTTATTTTCTTCCCATCACAGGTTCATTTCCATTAGAACAGAGAGACAGGAAATAATTAAATATTAAAAATATCTAAATTTTCCTAAAGTGAGGTTATACTCTCAACACAGAGGCCAATGTGTGATAAAACCAGAAGTTAGCATGTTGGTGGGGGGGGGATCTCTCCAGTTTCTTCCTGCAGTTGTTGAGGCCAAGTGCTCTGCCGTCAGCAGCTTGACAGACGAGCTGTTTCTTAGGAAGTATAAGGCAGAAGAATGGTTTGCCCCCTACCCTGTACAAAACATTAGAGAATTTTTAGTATTTCCACCCAGAGGAAGTAAGTTTTAGGCATCAGACACAGGAAATTAAGGAAAATATGGACAAGGGGACTCACAGCATCTCACATCGTTGCTATTTTTAGCATGTTCCCATCACCTCTTTTGTTCCCTTATTCATTCTCCATCCTGTAGCCAGTGTGATCTTAAAAACCAAAGATGATCATACCGTTCCCAACTTTAATAGGTGCTTCCATGGCAGTAAGGACAAACTCCAAGCCCCTTACCCCTCCACACACACAGCTTGTCCAACAAGGCCCTGGCCCCTTCCCCCTTGCTCTCTACATTAGCCACAATGACCTTTCAATTCCTTAAAAATGGCAGGCTCTTTCTCTCCCAGGATCTTTGTAAGTTTCCTTCCCTGAAATTCTCTTTTCCCTTCTCTGTGGCTGGCTGACTCTAAGTCATCTTTCACATTTCAACTTAAACGTTCCTTTAACAGAAAGAATTTCCCTGTCTTCTCTCCACATCAAAATCCCGTTTCCCTAATAGAATCTTATATATTTTTTTGTTCTTATCATAATTTCCAAATGCACATTTATTCATATGCTTATTTCATGCCTGTTCCTCTTGTTAGACTGTAAACTTCCTGAGGACAGGCACCATGATTCTTTTTCACTTCTCAACTTACCAGCATAGTGCCTCTTATATGATCAATAATTATTTTTTGAATTAATGATTGAAGATTCCCTGCTACAGACCTCAGGACTTAAACATTACTTTCCCCAAATTGCATAATTGCCTTTACTCTTCTTCTCTACTAATTTAATTATATCTCCACTCCACTCTCTCCTCCACACCCTTCTCTCCTACACACACACACTTGCATCTTTTCTCCATTTAGAAAAATAAACTCAGGATTAGTAATAAAAAGTATGTTTTATGATGACATGCTGTGTATAAGCCTTCTATTTCTAATAGGTATTACAACATAAAATAGCTTCCTAGTAGGTATTACAACCATAAAACATGGCAGACATACAATGAAAGAGTTCAGATTTTCAAAGTATCTCTTTTAAAGATACCATGAGAACACCTCTGTATGTTCAAGATGATTTTTGTAAGCACAAACAATCAAACAAATAGCTATTTTGCAAATGCAGAATAAACCAAGAATTCTAAACTATAACCTTGAAGACAACACCAACCCATGAAGCAAGCAGGTTTAAAATGAATTTGAAAAGAATGGAAAGGATTATTAACTGCAGTGGAACAGACATGTTCCATAGGAAGTTCTTAAAAATACTGCATACAATCATGTTATCTAATATTCAGAGATAAATTTGGGGGTTTAAAAATGTGTTTTGAGCCTGAATATATACATTTCTCCAGTCTTAGTAAGGAGAAGGAGGAAGGGGTTGGGGGAAGCAGCAGCAGCAAAAGTTGGATCATCACCAAATTGAAATATTGTTCTTAAAATTAAATAAGTCAATATTTTAAAGAACACACTTTTTTTTTAATTGAATGAATGTTCCTAAAGACATTTTTTTGTTTGTGTGAGACAGAGTCTCACTGTGTTACCCAGGCCAAAGTGCCATGGTGTCAGCTCACAGCAACCTCAGACTCCTAAATTTACAAGCCTCATGCCTCAGCCTTCTGAGTAGCTGGGACTACAGGTACCCTCCATAATGTCCAGGTAATTTTTCTATTTTTAGTATAGACCGGCTTTCATTCTTTCTTAGGCTGGTCTCAAACTCCTAAGCTGAAATGATCCCCTGGCCCCTACCTCCCAGAGTGTGAGGCATGAGCCACCACTCACCACCCCCTACATACATTTTCAGTGGTCTTTATTCACCCTCACACAATTTCACTCAACTACTCCATGTTTCCTTCTCCTGCAAGAACCCCAGGTATGACTTGGATATAAGTTTAGAGCTCATTTGCCACTCTCCTTGCAAAACTGAGACCAGTATTGCTCTCAAGATTAGAATAACTGCACCAAAGAGGACTCAGGAAAGAGGCAAACTGTTCCCATCCTCAGTGCAACCAAAGCTACGCTCAGAAACAGTGCTGAATTCAGAACCCACCATTGTGTCTTGAGGATGTTGCTAGCTGGGTTCTTCTGGAACCTTTTGTTCTTGTTACCCAGCATCCCACAGCTCCCATTCTTTGTTCAAAGAGATGTTCCAGATTTCCAGACCAAGGAATGAGTGGGCTTCCGATTTTCTTCTTGATCTTGCTTCCGAATTAGTGATTCAAGATAGAGGGTAGGAGAAATGAACAAAGGACCCTCTAATGAAATCATGAAGACATTCATTTATTTGCTCACCAAGTATTTGTTGAGCTCCTAGCCTGGGCTTCAGCACCAAAGCCACGAGAGATATGATGGTGAACAAAAGATTCCCACCTTCATGACACCTGTCCAGGGATGGGAGACCGACACCCATGAAATAACTACACAAATGAAAATAAACTACACACTTTAGTGAGCACTTGGAAGGAGACATATTATCTCCTATAGGAAATTATAAAAAGGGGAGGAGAATTTGACTGGATTTTTGAGTTGAATTGTTAATGAAAGAAAAATAAACAGGTAGGAAGAGGCACCTCCTGGCACAGGAAATGGCAAGTACAAAGGCCCTGATGTAGGAAGGCAGGAATGGAGGCATCCCTACTGCGTAAAAAAGAGAGAGGCAGAAATTTAGCTGAAGTGCAGGCCCCAAAGTCATCAAGGACTTTGTAGGCCATTGTAGAGATTTTGGTCTTTGTCCGAAGAGGAATTTGAAGTCGTCAAACGGTTGTAAATAGTGACATGCACGATCTACTTGAGTTTCCAGTTCACTCTGTCATGTTGAAAAGTACTAAAGGATGTCAAAGAATGGCAGTAGGAAGACAAGTGGCCACACGATGTGTAATTTTTGAGATCTCTTGCCATGTTGTGGAGTAGGACTTGATGTGGAAAAGGAGCTGGAGGGAGGCCAGAGTGCGCATGTGCAGAGAAGTTCTCCGGCAGGTGCAGCAGTGCGGGTGGGAGACACTGATGGTCCGAGTGGGAGGAAGGGGAGCACCCAAAGAACTGCCTAGTGACCTAGAGCAGGCTTTTCCCCACTCTCCTCTTGGCTCGGCACTGTTTGGATCCCGAGGGGGCTCCAAATGTCTACAGTTACACAGAGAAGGTTCTCTTTAGGAAGATGCCCCTAAGACACAGTAGTCTTTGGTGTCAAAAATCTTATTTCTCCTGAGCAATTGACCCTTAGTCAATTTAGCCCCAGGCACTTTGTGAGACAATCAACAATCATGGTGCCCTTGTGCTGGGGGAGGAAAAACTCAACAAGTTTGAGGGTCTTCCCCAAGTGTATCTTGTCCCAGCCTGTCTCCTGTGGCTAAACTCAGAGCTCCTCCCAGCTTACTTTTCCTGTTCTTATTTTCTCTTCTATCAATTTTTTTTTGTTTTATTGAGTGTGTATATGTAACTTTTAGTGCTTATTGCTATTTATTTAACAAGATTCTATAGGAAATCATTTTCTAAAATCAGTTATTTGTTATTTAATACGTATTTACTATTTAAAATACAATACACATTCATTGTAGACATCTTGTGAAATACAGAAAATCTCTAAGAAGAAAATAAGAATAATCTATAATCCCACCATGGAGAGATAATATTAGTTAACATTTTGGTGTATAGTCTTCTAATCTTACTGCTATTTCCATCTGTATGTATACCTATCTGTCATCTTCCAATTTTTCCATGGCAAATAACATATGTATGTGTTTGTGCATATGTATTTGCATAAGTCTTTTGAGTCCATTTTGGAACAATGAGAAAAAGATAAATATTCAGAGAAAGAGAGAAATGGATAGATTGACAGCTCCCTGCATTCTAAAGACTAGATGATTTAAATCCCACTGCTTCTATGACAATGTCAAAACTGTTTCTTCCCAACTATTTCCATCAATAAATAATACCCCTGCTTGCTCAATCAGAAGCAATTGCTTGGCCAAGTGAAAAATGATGACTTAGAGGTTATGTGATTTCAGTCTTTCCATCTTGAGTCCTAAGAGTATTCACAATGATGGAAGACTGACCACAGGTTAAAAGTAAACATTCCCTGTGGTCATGTCACATGCTCCCAGACCATATAGCACATTATATTTTAAATTGTTTATATAGCAAAACTAGATTGCCAGTGGAAATGACAGATCTCTTTGTTTTCTTGTTTTTAGTGGCAATCTGTGAAAAAAGAACAAAAAATTATTCCCAAGTTATATCAAGACTAGTTTTGTTTTGTTTTTAATTGCAAATCCATCTGAATCCATTTCCCCAAAGGAAGGACTAATTGAGAACTATAATCATGTGTACTAGCTGTCTTAGGCAGGCTGAAGCAATGATACCTGAAACAGATGACCAATTGTACTCTAATGAGATGCTTGACCTTGACCAACTCTCTCCTCTGATGACCAGTTGAGACTTTCTATAAATATCTAATAGCATATTTAGTCTACATGATTTTATTTGGGCCACATCTAATGAAACACATAACTTTATGGCAGCAGTGTCATACCTCAACCCCAAATCCAAAGAGCAATTCAAGAGTTTTCAACAAGCCAGAAGTATATTAAATAGGAGGGACAAAGTGCTCACTCCCAGGGCTCTACCACGCAAATTCTTCTCCCTCTCTTCCTCCTTTCCTTTATTTATTTATCAACTAAATAGGCTCAATACTTTGTGAGGTTTTTATGAAGATACATGTTTTTAATTAAATAATTTAGTAGTTCATTGGTTTATATGTAAGAAACTTATTACACTTACCACAAAGTATTCCAATTCTTTTTTTGTTTTTTGTTTTTTTTGTTTGTTTGTTTTTGTAGAGACAGAGTCTCACTTTATCGCCCTGGGTAGAGTGCCGTGGCGTCACACTGCTCACAGCAACCTCCAGCTCTTGGGCTTAAGCGATTCTCTTGCCTCAGCCTCCCGAGTAGTTGGGACTACAGGCGCCAGCCACAGCGCCCGGCTATTTTTTTGTTTTGCGGTTCGGCCGAGGCCAGGCTTGAACCTGCCACCTTCGGTATATGGGACTGGCGCCCTACTCGCTGAGCCACAGGAGCCGCCCAGTATTCCAATTCTTATCCCTAATTAGTCTGTATGCATTCTGAAAAGATAACTTTATTGTAATATTAATTCAGTTCAATTTTATTGTGCATCTAATTTATGCGAGACATTATTCTAGAAACTGGGGACTCTAGGAAAAAAAAGATCCCTCATGAATCTTTCAGTTTAATAGATACCTCATAATCCTTAAATAATCCCTGAATGAAATGTCCTAATTTTTAAAAATACATACCTTTGAGCCACAAAATACATACCTTGGGCAGTGCCTGTGGCTCAGCGAGTGGGGCGCCGGCCCCATATGCTGAGGGTGGTGGGTTCAAACCCAGCCCCGGCCAAACTGCATCAAAAAATAGCCAGGCATTGTGGCAGGCGCTTGTAGTCCCAGCTACTCGGGAGGCTGAGGCAAGAGAATCACCTAAGACCAGAAGCTGGAGATTGCTGTGAGCTGTGACTGCACAGCACTCTACCAAGGGTGACAAAGTGAGACTTTGTCTCTACAAAAAAAAAAAATGAATGCATACCTCATTAAAACTTTAAATGTCTACTTAGATATTAATATGCTAATATTAGCAGAATGGGCTTTTATCCAAGTTCATGCTCTTTCTGATTTGCCTAATACTATTGCTCTTTGATGAGGAGTGGTAAAAGTATAATGTATCTGTGTGGATGCTTTTAGGTGTATCTGTCTAGCTCACACACTTCTTTTCTACATATACATTTACACAAAGGACACGCTCTTTTATAGGCATTAACATGAATTAAATACATATAAGAATATTTATAAATACATGAAAGTTATTTTTTAAAATATAAGGGATTAATATATTTAAGAGAGTAGACAGTGTGATAGAGATTTTCAGAAGAGAATTGGAAAGCTTTTCTTCTTAAAGAATCAAAAAGAAATTACAAAGCTCAAAATACAATAACTGAAAATAAAAACTCAATGAATTGGTTTAATAGATGATTAGACATAGCTAAAGAGGAGATTAGAAAACTGGAAAATTGTTCACCAAAAAAATTCCACCGAAAGTACAGTTTAAAAAGACAAAGATAAAAAAATACAAAAAATTATGTATAAGAATTTTATGGATAAAATTACAAAAGTATTAAAAGATAGAAAATGGGTTCTAAATAAGTAAAAAAGAAGTGTGTAATGATTATGGAGGGAAGAGTCAATATCATAAATATGCCATTTCTCACCCAAATTTATCTCTAAATACAATGTAATTTCGAAGCCCTAACAGGGATGTATGCATGTATGTGTGTCTGTGTGTGTTTGTGTAACTTAACAAGGTGACTTTACTAAAATCCACATAGAAGTAAAGGGGTACAAAATAGCTGAAATTTAAATTAATTTAAAAGAAAAAGGACAGGGAGAACTCATGTTATGAGCTTTCATAAATTAAGACTTTAAAGACTTATTATATATCAAGTAATTAAAAAGTGTACTGTGGCTCAAGTATAAATAAATAGATCAGTGACACAGAATAGAGAGTCGAGAAATTGATACTTCCCTATACAGATGGATACTTGGTGAAATAACTAAACAACCAAGAAGAGAAGGACTAGTCACTAAATGGTGCCTGAACAACAGCTATCCCCAGGGGAAAGAAAATATTCATGTGTATCATAACCTGAAATTGTACACAAAAAAATTATAAGTGCATTTAACTTGGGGGGGGCAAAATTCTAAAACATTTAGAAAAAATATATAGGAGAGAATATTTTTAGGATCTAATGGTATAGAAAGAATTTTTCAAAAACACAAAATAAGAAATTATATTAGAAAAGGTAAATAAATTTGAGTACATTAAACTTGAAACATTATCTAACAACAAAAAAACCCAAATAAAATGTAAAGGCAAAACCATAGATCACCTATTACTGAGATGACCTTAAAAAACATAAAAGAAAAAATGACCAGAAGAAAAATCTTGCAGTGCATACAACCAATAAAAAATTAGTACCCAAAACATATAAGGAATGTCTATAAATCAATAAGAAAAAGGCAATACAAAAGAAAAATAAGCAAAGGCTATGAACAAATGACCCAAAACATAGGAAAAGATAGATGCTTACCCTCAGTCATAATGAGGGAAACGAAAATTAAAACCACAATGAGATATCTTTTCACACCAACAGAATATCAAAATCTTTAAAAGCCCTGACAAAACCAAACATCAGAAATGATGCAACATAACAGGAACTCTCATTCACTATGAGTAGAAGGAGAAAAAAATAAGCATAATTCTAAAGAGCTCTTTGGCAATGTGTAATATATGTACATATTTTATGAAACAATGTTACCGTTACTTGGTAAATAAAAATAATATAAACCTTCACAGAGGTTTATTATGTGTCAATCCTGATTCTAAATTTTTTTTTAATTTTTATTTTTTATTAAATCATAGCTGTGTACATTAGTGCAATCATAGAGTATAGTGTGTTGGCTTCATATACAATCTGAAATATTTTCATCCAATTGTTCACCATAACCTTCATGGGATTTTCTCATTTATTGTATGAAAAATTTGTGTTCTGCATTTAGTAGGTTTCACCTGTACCCTTCTAAGATGCACCATAAGTGTGATCCCACCATTTATCCTCATCCTCCCCTCCCCTCCTTTGCCCCTTTCCCCATATTTTTGTGCTATAATTGGGTTTTAGCCTTCATATGAAAGCTATAAATTAGCTTCATAGTAGGGCTGAGTACATTGGATACTTTTTCTTCCATTCTTGAGATACTTTGCTAAGAATAATGTGTTCCAGCTTCATCCATGTAAACATGAAAGAGGTAACGTCTCCATCTTTCTTTAAGGCTGTATAATATTCCAAGGTATACATGTACCACAATTTATTAATCCATTCGTGGGTCAATGGGCACTTGGGCTTCTTCCATGACTTAGCAATTATGAATTGGGCTGCAATAAACATTCTGATGCAGATATCTTTGTTGTAATGTGATTTTTGGTCTTCTGGGTATATACCAAATAAAGGAATTATAGGATCAAATGGCAGGTCTATTTTTAGATCTCTGAGTATTCTCCAAACATCTTTCCAAAAGGAACGTATTAGTTTGCATTCCCACCAGCAATGTAGAAGTGTTCCCTTTTCTCCACATCCACACTAACATCTCTGGTTTTGGGATTTTATGATGTGGACTAATCTTATTGGGGTTAGATGATATCTCAAGGTACTTTTGATTTGCATTTCTCTGATGATTAAGGATGGTGAGCATTTTTTCATGTGTCTGAAGGCCGTGCACCTGTCTTCTTTAGAGAAGTTTCTCTTCAAATCCTTTGCCCATCCTGAGAAGGGATCACTTGTTCTTTTCTTGCTAATACATTTCAGTTCTCTGAGGATTCTGGTTATTAAACCTTTGTCAGAGGCATAACCTGCAAATATTTTCTTGCATTCTGAGGGCTGTCTGCTTGCTATACTTACTGTGTTCTTGGCCGTGCAGAAGCTTTTTAGTTTCATCAGGTCCCAGTAGTGTGTTTTTGATACTGCTTCAATTGCCTAGGGGGTCCTCCTCATAAAATATTCGCCCAAGCCAATTCTTTCCAGAGTTTTCCCTGCACTTTCTTCTAGTATTTTTATAGTTTCATGTCTTAAGTTTAAATCTTAATCCATTGTGAGCCTATCTTCGTTAGTGGTGAAAGGTGTGGGTCCAATTTCAGTCTTCTACAGGTCGCCAGCCAGGTCTCCCAGCACCATTTGTTAAATCTAAATTTTTTTTTTTATTAACTCATTTAATCCCTACGGCAACTCCAGGAG
>CAUYON010030015.1:0-19857 GCA_963573935.1 Arctocebus calabarensis
AACCCAAATTAGAGCAGAATTAAATGAAATTGAAAACCAAAGAATTATACAACAGATCAATAAATCAAGAAGTTGGTTTTTTGAAAAGGTCAATAAAATAAACATTTGGCTAACCTAACCAGGAAAAAAAAAAAAGAGTAAAATCTCTAATTTCATCAATCAGAAATGGTAAAGATGAAATAACAACAGAATCCTCCAAAATTCAAAAAATCCTTAATGAATATTACAAGAAACTTTATTCTCAGAAATATGAAAATCTGAAGGGACCAACTCTTGGAAGCACATCACCTTCCAATACTTAGTCCGAATCAAGTGGAAATGTTGAACAGGCCTATATCAAGTTTTGAAATAGCATCAACTATACTAATTCTCACTAAAAAGAAAAGCCTGGGACCAGATGGCTTCACATCAGAATTCTACCAAACATTTAAAGAGGAACTAGTACCTATATTACTCAATCTTTCCCAAAATATAGCAAAAGAAGGAATACTACCCAATACATTCTATGAAGCAAACATCACCTTGATCCCAAACCAGGAAAAGGCCCAAGAAAAAAAAGAAAATTATAGATCAATATCACTAATGAACATTGATGCAAAAATATTCAACAAGATCCTAACAAACAGAATCTAGCAACACATCAAACAAATTATACACCATGACCAAGTGGGTTTTATCCAGGGTCTCAAGGCTGGTTCAATATACATAAATCTATAAATATAATTCAGCACACAAATAAATTAAAAAAACAAAGGCCATATGAATCTCTCAATTGGTAAAGAAAAAGCTTTTGATAATATACAGCATCCCTTCATGATCAGAACACTTAAGAAAATTGGTATAGAATGGGAAATTTCTTAAACTGATAGAGGCCATCTATAGAAAACCCACAGCCAATATCATATTGAATGGAGTTAAATTGAAATCATTTCCACAGATCAGAAACCAGGCAAGGTTGCCCATTTTCTCCACTGTTTTTTAACATTGTAATGGAAGTCTTAGCCATTGCAATTAGGCAAGAAATGGTGATCAAGGGTATCCATAGAGAGTCAAAAGAGATCAAACCTTCACTCTTCGCAGATGTTATGATTGTATATCTGGAAAACACCAGGGATTCTACTATAAAACTCTTAGAAGTGATCATGGAATACAGCAGTGTCTCAGGTTACAAAATCAACACTCATAAATCTGTAGTCTTTATATACACCTATTGTAGTCAAGCCGAAAAAACAGTCAAGGACTCTATTCCATTCACAGTAGTGCCAAAGAAGATGAAATATTTGGGAGTTTACTTAACAAAGGACATGAAAGATCTCTATAAAGAGAAATATGAAATTTTAAGAAAAGAAATAGCTGAAGATGTTAACAAATGGAAAAACATACCATGCTCATGGCTGGGAAGAATCAACATTGTTAAAATGTCCATTCTACCCAAAGCAATATACAATTTTAATGCAATCCCTATTAAAGCTCGACTGTCAGACCTTAAAGATTTTTCAAAAGTAATACTTCATTTTATGTGGAATCAGGAAAAAACCTCTATTGCCAAGACATTACTCAGAAATAAAAACAAATAAGGAGGAATTACACTACCAGACATCAGAATATACTATAAATCGATACTGATCAAAACATCATGGCACTGGCACAAAAGCAGAGAGGTAGATGTATGGAACAGAATAGAGAACCAAGAGATGAACCCGGCTACTTACCGCTATTTGATCTTTGACAAGCCAATTAAAAACATTCAGAGGGGAAAAGATTCCCTATTTAACAAATAGTGCCGGATGAACTGGCTAACGACCTGTAGAAGACTGAAACTGGACCCACACCTTTCACCATTAACTAAGATAGACTTGAACTGGATTAAAGATTTAAACTTAAGACATGAAACCATAAAACTACTAGAAGAAAGTGCAGGGAAAACTCTCGAAGGAATCAGCCTGGGTGAATTTTTTATGAGGAGGGCTCCACAGGCAATTGAAGCAGTATCAAAAATATACTACTGGGACCTGATCAAACTAAAAAGCTTCTGCACAGCCAAGAACACAGTAATTAAAGCAAGCAGATAGCCATCAGAATGGGAAAAGATATTTACCTCCAACAAAAGTTTAATAACCAGAATCCACAGAGAACTCAAATGTATTAGCAAGAAAAGAACGTGTGATCCCATCTCAGTGTGGGCAAGGGACTTGAAGAGAAACTTCTCTGAAGAAGACAGGCAAATGGCCTACAGACACATGAAAAAATGCTCATTATCCTTAATCATCAGAGAAATACAAATCAAAACTACTTTGAGATATCACCTAACTCCAGTAAGATTATCCCACATTACAAAATTCCAAAGCCAGAAAAGTTGGCGGGGATGTTGATAAAATGGAACATTTCTACACTGCTGATGGGAATGCAAATTAATACATTCCTTTAGGAAAGATGTTTGGAGAACACTTGGGAATCTAAAAATAGACCTACCATTCAATCCTACAATTCCTCTACTAGTTATATATCCAGAAGACCAAAAATCACATTATAATAAAAATATTTGCACCAGATTGTTTATTGCAGCCCAATCCATAATTGCTAAGTCATGGAAGAAGCCCAAGTGCCCATCAACGTATGAATGGGTTAATAATTTTGATATATGTACACCATGGAATATTATGCAGTCTTAAAGAAAGATGGAAACTTTACCTCTTTCATGTTTACATGGATGTAGCTGGAACATATTCTTCTTATCAAAGTATCTCAAGAATGGAAGAAAAATATCCAATGTACAAAGCCCTACTATGAAACAAGTTTTATAGCTTTCCAAAGAAAGCTATAACCCAATTATAGCCCAAGAATATGGGGAAAGGGGTGGAAAAGGGGAGGATGGGTAATTCATGAGACCACACCTACAGGCATCTTACCAGGGTACATGTGAAATTTACTAAATGAAGAATATAAATGTTTTAATACAATGACTAGGAAAATGCCATTAAGGCTATGTTACCTAGTTTGATGAAAATATTTCAAATTGTATATAAAACCAGCACATTGTATACCTCCCATGATTGCATTAACATACACAGCTATGATGTAATAAATAAAAGAATAAACAAACCCTTGAAAACCACCAAGCAATTTATGTATTAAAAATTAAATTTTTAATCCAGATTTTCTCCAAAGGCATTTTTAGTCTTAGATGGCATCCTTGGTAAATTTCATAAAACATTCAAATATGAAATGATACAAATTTCATGCAAATTATTCTAAACTCTTCAAGTCATTTTTAGTTTAGCATATTCCTGATGTAGCAGATGAAACATTATGAGGAATGAAAAACTGCAATGTTTCTCATTTACATTACTTCCAAAACCTTAACAGAATAATAACAAAAGTAAATCAGTTTTATACTGTAGGCAAGCTCAGACTTTCCCTCTTTAAGTGTTGACAACTGAGTATGCTAAAATAAATTGACAAGCCATAACTACTACGGCAGTGCATAGGATACATCTGATCTATGAAGCTCAAGGAAAGTACAGATTTTGAAACATAAATAGCCCCTTCATAGAGGAGAAGATGTAAGGGATATAGGTAAGTGCAGAGAAAAAATAAATAATTTTTAGAAGAGATGAATGGGATTGCAGAAATGAAAGTAGCCTAAGGCAAAGTTCCCCTGGCCCTGGATATGGTGTCAAATTCTAGTCCTATTTCCTTGGAGTTAATCTTTTCCTTTTGATGAGATTATAGAAAGAAGGACCCAAGGCATTTGCATTCCTTTGGGAGGAAACTTCCTTATATGGAGAATGTCAAGAGAAGAGTTATTTAGGGGTGGTCAGTAGTATGTTTATCTCTCAGTTCAAAGTGCTCAGTATAGCATACTTCAGGAACATTATTTTTGGAGTTCCAACAATACGATAAAATGTCATTCATCTCATCAAGCCTTCAATATTTGAAAACAAATTTCTCAGTAGGGAGAGATACATACTTATAGAAAAATTCCAAATAATTTTATGAGACACTCATATCCTTAAGGAGGTAAAACAATTTCTCACTCCATAAGTATGAGCTGCACATAGTGCCTTCTTTCTAAAGTGTGACATATGTAAATGGGGGGAAAAGGTGACTACACAATGGAGAAACATGACAAATTTACTTTGTTGTAGCCAGATGTTTGCAGTCAACATCCATGCTGCTAATCACGCTGACAATATGTACCCTGATGTTATGGGTGAAAATTATACTCAACCTATGTGACTTTCTTTCCCTAAACTCATAATTCTGGTCAAATAATGGAAAAACATTGTACAAATTCCAATTAGAGTTAATTTGCAAAATATATACACATCATGTCCTAAAACTGTCAAGATCATTATAAATAAAGGAAGTCTAACAAATGGTTCCAGAGTCTAGGGAGACATGACAACAAAGTGTAATATGAAATAATGGTTAAGATCCTGCACTACAAATAATGTTGGAGAAGTCCTTAGAATCTCACCAAAATGATGGAGTAGAAACAATCTATCATTACTCTACACAATCAAAACCAAAACAAATGCTCAGTTTCAAGATTATCACCAGCAGTACCCCAGAATTCAAAACTGAGGCTGTCAGAATTCCAGGACCTAGAAAGATGTAAAATCACTAACACAGTATAATTTAAATGGGCCTCTATAACCAAAACACCCTTCTTAAAATTTCCAGGCACTGTGCAGGAGAGTTATCACAGACATGTGGTTTCTACACTAGAAAAAGTGAGATCAGGTGGACAGACAAATCCCCAACTATCTTGGGTTCCTTTTCAAGAAATTTGTTCCTGACTCAATGCACAGAATCACAAGCTCTTGTAGTGTGAAAGCTTTTAAGAACAACTGGCAACAAATCGTGGTGGTCAGTTGAGCATCAGTCCGTATGCAAAACTCAGGCTCTGCTCGTTATCTCAACCAAAAGAGACACCAAATCAGAGAAGCAATTTAACATCACAACAACCCCCCCCTTTAGCACAACCCCTTACCCCAGCCCATTTGGGACTATAGCACTCTAAACTTGTCTAAGAGTTGTGCCAGAGTTTAAGGTGTTATCTTGTCTTAACATCAGGCTGCCATCTCAGGCTAAGGGAACTCAACGATTAATCTTCACCAAAACCTCCAGAGAGACTTTTTTTTTTTTGCAGTTTTTGGCCAGGGTTGGGTTTGAACCCACCATCTCCAGTATATGGGGCCAGAGCCCTACTCCTTTGAGCCACACATTCTACAAAGACCTAAACCAAGCCACTGGACAAAGCTGGAATAAATAACTAATTCTTCCTACAAAGCAAAAACATATCTCCATAATAAACAAAAGTAAACAAGGAATCATGACCTCTCCAATACAAGGAGCCAGTGATTGACCCTAATAAGACGGCAATGTGTTAGCTCTTAGGGCAAGATTCAAAATGACATTTTGAGAAAACTCCAATGGAAAATAGGTAAGATATTGAAAACATTTTAAAAAGTCAAAAGAAATCCTGGTGTTGAGAAGTACAGGAGCCAAAATGAAAAGTGCATCAGGAGTCTCAACAGCAGAATTGATCATACAGAAAAAAAAATCAGTGAGTTGGAAAACAGCCTATTTAAAAATACATAGTCAGAGGAGAAAAAAAGAAAAAGAACACAAAGGAATAAATAATACTTACAAAACCTAGAGGATAGCCTTAAAAGAGCAAAGTAAGAGGCATTGGCCTTCAAGAGGGGGTTTAAAAGGAACAAAGAGGAAGCTCATTCAACTAAATAGAAACAAAAAACTTTCCAAAGACAGAGAAAGAGTAAAATATTGAGGTATAAGAAGGTTGAGGATTACTAAAGATTCAACTCAAACAAAACTTCCCAGGACATATGTTAAAAAAATTCAAAGGTGAAGAGCTAAGAAATAATCCTAAATGTAGCAAAACAAAAGAGGCAAATCAAATATAAAGGAACTTCAGTTTATCTGACAATAGAATTTTTAGTGTAAATATTACAGGCCACAAGCAAGTAAAAACAACATTGAAAGTGCTGAATAAAAGTAAGTTTGCAGCCTGAGAATATTGTACTCAGTAAAACAGTTTCAAGCATGAAATAGAGATAAAGACTTTCCCATAAAAACAAAGCTGAGGGAATTCATCACTACCATACTTGTCTTACCAATGATGGGAAATGCAGTTCTTCAATCTGAAAGAAAGGGATGCTAATTTGCAACAAGAAAATATGTAACAATATAAAAGTTGGTAGTAAAATTAAGTAAATGTACAAATTCAGAATACTTTAATGCTATAATTGTGGTATAGAAATCATTTAGTAGGAAGAATAAAAGTCAAATATATCAAAAGCAGTAACTACAACAATTCACTCAAAGATAGGAAATGAAAATGTAAATTGAGGCATCACAAACTCAAATTAAAGGGGAAAGAGCTAAAGGGTAGAGTATTTTTATTTTTTTATCTGTCTTTATTTTCTTACCTTGTTATCCAACTTAGGTTGTTATTAGGTCTAAAATAATGTATGTGAGGCTTGGTGCCCATCACTTAGTGGTTAGGGCACAGTCACATACACCGAGGAAGGAGAGTTTGAACCCACCCTGAGTCTGCTAAACAACAATGACAACTGCAACCAAGAAATAGCAAGGTGTTATGGTGGGCACATAGTCCCAGCTACTTGGAAGGCTGAGGCAAGAGTATTGCTGAAGCCCAAGAGTTTGAAGTTGTTGTAAGCTGTGATGCCATGGCACTCTACTGAGGGTGACATAGTGAGACTATGTCTCAAAATAAATAAATACATAAGTAAACAAACAAATAAATAAATAAAATAATGTATTTTAACAATAAGATATTTTTTGTGAATCTCATGGTATTCATAAAGCCAAATACATAACAGATATACTAAAAATACAAGTAAAACATTAGAATCAACTTGAATGGAAAATAGTTTAGAAATAGAGGGGAGTTACAAAACAACCAGAAAACAAATAATAAGGCAGAAGTATATCTTTACCTATCAAAATAACATTGATACAAATAGACTAATTTCTTCAATTAAAAGATGTCTAAATGGGTAAAATAAGCAAGACCAAACTGGGTGCTGGCTACCAGAAACCCACTTCACATATACAAGTGCACATAAACAGAAAGTGAAGGGGTAGAAAAATATATTCCATCCGAGTGGAAACTAAAAAGAAGCAGAAGTAGTTATACCTATTAGATAAAATAGACTTTAAGTAAAATATGTAGAAGAGAAAAAGAAGGTAATTATAGCAATGAATCCATTTAACAATTGTAATATATATGTAGCTACTAATGTAGCACCAAAATAGATAAAGCAAACATTAAAAGATCTGAACAGATAGATTGAAATATAAAAATAGTGAAGAATTCCAACATCCTATTTTGGATAGCAGTAAAAATCCACAGACAAAAAAAAAAAATAAATAAAAATAACAAAGAAACATTGGAGTTAAACTACATCCTAGACTGGAAAGACTTAACAGTCATTTACAGACCATTTCATCCAATTGCTACAGAATACAAATTCTTTTCATCAGCAACAGATGTTAGGCCAAAAAATAAGTCTTAACAATTTTTTTAGAAAGTTGAAATTGTATCAAGTTTGTCTTATCACTGGAATTAAATAAAACTGTAAATAACAAGAGAAACATTGGAAAACATACAAATATATTGAAATTAAACAAGGTGTTCCTGAACAATGGGTCAAGGAAGAAAATAAAAAGAAAATTCATAAAACCTTTTGAAACAAATGAAATAAAAATAAACATACCCAAATCTATGGAACACAGCAAAAGCAGTGCTAAGAGAAACGCCTACAGCCATAAATACCTGCATGAATATAGTGAAAAGTCTTCAAATAAACAACCTAATAACAGATCTCAAGGAACTAGAAAAGCACGAACAAAATATACACAAAACAAATAAGTGAAAAAAAATAAAGATCAGAGCAGAAGTCAATAAAATCAATACTAAAATAAAATACAAACATCTAATAAAACAAACTTTAAAATTTTTTTTAAATTTTTACATAAACATGTGTCAATTAGGGTTCTACTTTTTGCCTTCACAAAATTAAAAAGGCTTAAAATTTAACATCAATAACAATGTTTAAGGTAACAAACTTTTCTAAAATGATAAAATTCAAAACATTTTGCTAGAGTAACTAAGCAAAAAAGAAAGAATATCCAAATAAATAAAATGAAAAAAGAGCTATTACAGTTTATAGCACACAAATACAAAGGACATTAGAGAATATTATGAGCAACTATATGTCAAAACATTAGAAAAACTAAAGGAAGTGTATAAATTCCTGGACACATACAACCTATAAAAATTGAACCAAAGTAAGATACAGAAAATTGAAAACACTAATAACAAGAATGCTTAAGTAATGAGATCAAAGAAATAATAAAAAGTCTTCCATCAAAGAAAAACCCAGGATCTTAAAGCTTCATGGCTAAGTTTTGACTAATCTTTAAATAAGGACAAACATAAGTCTACTAACACTGTTCCCAACAATTCAAGAAGAGGGGAAATTTTCACAATCATTCTACAAGGCCAGCTTTACTGTGACACCAAAACTAAATAATGACACAATACATAAAGAATACTATAGGCCAGTATCTCAGATTTTTAAAAAATGGCTTGAATTAAATACGCCTCGCATGACAGTTAATGTTTTAACAAAGATACAAAAATCTTCCACAAAATACTAGCAAACCAAATCCAACAACACATCAAAAAGATAATGCATCATGATTAAGTGGGATTTTTTCCGAGGGATGCAAGGATGACTCAGCATACAAATCAATAACTATGGCACAGTAACAGAATCAAGAACAAAAACCATACTGAGAATGCATTTTACAAAATTCAACATTTCTTTAAGAGAAAAAGTAAATAAAGGAAGTATAGAAGTAACATACTTCAAAAAAAAAAAGGCTATGTGTACGGTATACCTAGATCTGGAATGACAATGATGCTCTCTTTTGCTACTTTTATTCAATACAATCCTGAAGTCCCTAACTAGGATAATTAGGTAAAAGAAAGAAATTAAGGAGATGAGGGGGAAATACTATTATGTACAATGAACACTGTCTTGGTGATGAGCACACTAAAATGTCCGACTTAAGCATTATTCAAGGATGTCTCCATGTAACTAAAACATTTGTCTCCCCTTAATCTTTTGAAGTTAAAAAAAAAAAAAAGTTAAGGACATCCAAACTGGAAAGAAAGAAACTAAATTGTATTTGTTTGCAGATATGATGATCTAATATTGAGGAACAACTTGAAGACTCCACCAGAAACTGTTAGACTGATAAATTCACTAAAGTGGCAAGATACAACATCAACTTACAAAAATTACTAATGTTCCTATTGCTACCAGCAAATGATCAGAAATGGGAAGTGAAGAAATCAGTCTCATTTACAATCTTTAAAAAATAACCCATCAATAAATTTTATCATAAAGGTGAAATATCTCTACAACCAAAAGTATAAATTGGAGAAAACACAGAAAAATGGGAATATATTCCACGTTTATGGATTGGATTATGTGGGATTATCTGGCTGGAACCAATATAAATAACTACATTATGGGTTTGTAGGGATGGAGAAGGGTCAGGAACAAAGAAATATGACAGTGGAAGAAAGATTAGAATAATTCAAAGAAGAGATCACAAGTCACAGAAGGTAGTCAACCTTTCCAATCTGGAAAAGGCAATGAAATGCCTTTCCTCAGAGAACCGCTGAAAGGATAGCCATATGGCTGATACCTTTTAGTTCTTCTGACTTTCAGAAATGTAAAATAATAAATTTATGTTACTTTGACATACTAATTTTGTGGTAATTAATTATAGCATCAATAGAAAACTAATATAAGCATTAACCATTAAAGAAATAAGAATAGATGAGTTTCACTCTCAAAAAAAAAAAAAAAAAATCACTTATATTCCCAGGAAGGTGTCTGCTCAAAAGAATCAGCAAGTCACAGACAGGCAGTAGATAATCACACACATGTGTGTTTAAAATCAGGCAATGCTCAGTCAGAGCATAGAAGACGTCCCGTAATTCAATAATAAAAAAGCAAACCAACAAAAACTAACATCTAGAGAAAAAAGATGTCTAATGGCTAATGTACATACAAGATAAAAGTAATGTTTTCAAAATTATTCATATACAGAAAATTACAACTTTATAATGTGATACTACTAGAAACTCACAGGATGACTAAATTGAAAACAGACAGTAACAAATATTGATGAAACTTTGGAGCTGCTAGAATTATAATTCATTGCCAGTGCAAGTATAAAAGGTACAAATTCTTTGTACCACTAACAGTTTGTTGTAAATTCAATTTTCCATCTATACTATAATCTAGTAATTCCATGCCTAGGTATCTCTCCCAGAGAAATGTAAACATAAACCCCTACAAGACACCTGAAAAGAAGTTTTTAGCTGTTTATTTGTAATATCCACCCAACTGGAAACTAGACAAATTAAATTCACTTTTCCCTTGGTGTCTATGAAGAATTGGTTCCAGGAATTGCAGCTCACATATACCAGAATTCTTGAATACTCAAGTTCCTGATGTAAAATGGCATTATATTTGCATATAACTATGCACATCTTACAGTATTCTTTAAATCGTCTCTACATTACTTATAATATCTAACATAATGTAAATGCTATGCAAATATTTCTTATACTGCATTGATTAGCGAATATTGACAAGGAAATAAAGTATGTACTTGTTCAGTACAAACATAAATATTTTTCTGAAAATGTTTCTTCTCTATGTTTGGATGAATCCAAGGATGCAGAACCCATGGATAAAAAGGGTTTACTATAGTTATATGTAGCACTACAAAGTAGTGAAACACTAATCTCTCTATGTTTGGATGAATCCAAGGATGCAGAACCCATGGATAAAAAGGGTTCACTATAGTTATATGTAGCACTACAAAGTAGTGTAAACACTACAGCAATGTGTGCTAATCTCAAAAGCAGTACACTGAGTAAAAGGAATCACACACGTATAGTACATAGTTTAGAATTTCAAGAACAGAGGCAGAAGTAATGTGCTATGATAGATTTTAAGAACTGTGTTTGCTTCTTGAGTGTGGAAAAATGACCCTAAAGGAACATGAGGGAATTCTCTGAGGTTGATGGAAATCTTCTCTTAGGAGTGGGCTTAATGAGTGTGTTCCTTGGTCAAAACTTAATCAAAGGAATTTAAAATTAATGCATTTACTTTACTTGTTTAAAAACATTAAATACTTCTTGAAAAGTGTTTCAGGAGCTAGTTAGGCTAGATAAGTGATACACATGAATCATAATTTCTTTTTGAATCTTTATCACTCTTATTTTTTATTTTTTACAAGGCTGATATTTTTAATTAAAAAAAATTAAGAAATATAATGTATAATAGTTATGTAAATTAAACAACAATCATGGATTTTAGTAGGCAGATTTGGTCATCTTTTAAATAAGCTTCTCTAATAGAAGTATAACAACTGATTTTAAAATTATAATGTGTGTAACATTTTGCTTTAAGTACCCAGCCTTTGCCCTCACTGACACTACTTCCTCTGCTTAAAGGAAGATTAAAATATGTTAACTAATGGAATGAAAGTAGAAATCCTTAACCAATATTATTTTTGACATTCAAATTGTATCATGCATGAAATAATAACTTTGAAAGTCTAGCTATGATCTTGAGAATGAATTTTCTTAATTCTTTATTCTTCTTTACCATAGCAACAACTGCACTCTAGAAGACTCCAATAATTGAGACTCCTTGTATCCAGAAAAAAGGCAGAATTCACCTGTATCAGCTAAACAAAAAGAATAGAAGACTGGAACAAGAGTTAGCCGGTTTCCCTGTTGGAAGTGATTAGGGAAAGTGTTAGATAATTGCACAACTTTGTATATCCCGATTATCCACTGAAAAGCTCAAACTTATGGACCGCCCCCTACGGTTCTTAGCACCAGAGCAGTAACACCTTATTGGCTGTCCTACCATCCCGACACCTCCCCTAACTGAGACTATATCAGATGCCCTTGTCTTTTTCTCTCTGTCCCTCTCTTTTTTCTCCTATCCCCCCCGTGTGTGTCTTCTCCTCTCCTATTCTCTTCTCTTCTCTCTTTCTTCCCCCTTCTTTCTCACCTCTCCTCTCTTCCCCCATATCTCTGTCTCTCTCCCCTCCTCCTTAATGCTGCTCTGCAGCTTCCCCTGCCAATAAAGACCTTTCATACAAGCCTTGGAGTTCTGTGAGTTTTGTGCTGGTCAAGTGCCCCCCTTTCCTCTGGTGTCAGAAGTGGGATCTAATTAGGGAATGCTCCAAGTTCCTGAGAGCTCCCTATCTTCTTCTGGCAGTCCCAGCACTCACCACCATCTTCGGCTTATGTCCATCTGCCAAGGCCCCATAACCAGCATGCAACACCACCTTCTCTGAATTCATTAAGTACCCCTATGGGAGCGAGTTTTCCTAAATTGTGGGCTAGGTTACTTACTGGTTACTTACTTACTGGTTACTTACTTACTGGTTAATTCCTGGCGATTCACCCGTCTTGAGGCTTGAGTTCCCAATTCCCTTTAACCTTGTGTGGCCTAGCACAGCGCTTCCACACCCAAAAATTCCTGGTGCCAGGTCTCAAGCTCTCCCTGGCCCCAGGCGTCTGACGCAGATTTAAGTATGATGACGATCATCTTAATCTGGGTCCTGTTTCTCGGCCACAACAATGCAGCGAAGACGTTCCCCGCTTTGTTCTGGTCCAAGCGTGAGCAGAATCACACTTTATTTCCGTGGCGAATTGCCATGGGTGCAAGCTATTCTATCCCACCTAACTCCCACTTAAGGTACTTATTACACCACCTGGTAAAATTAAGGTTAATTAAACTCTCTACCCAGGTTTGGCCACTTTACAAGCTAAATAACCAAAGTATCTAACCAAGCTATAGTTCACTTAATTTTTCTTTAATCCAAAACTTATATAAGTATTATAAGTGCCTTGGCAAATGGAGCAGGGTCCCCTATGCTCAGAGCTCCTATCTTAAAATCAAGCCTAATTTACATTCAGATAATTCCAACATTCTTGTAACAAAGAACTCTTTCTACTCTCCATCTGGCTATTCAAACTTCCCGCCATACTAGTCTCCTCACTCTACCACACAATTGCCTCCAGCATCTGTCCCTTCTACTTCCCCAGTAACCAATCTAAATTCATCTTCTGACTCCTCCTTTCCTGACATCTCCCCTCCAACTGACCCTCAGAGCTCTTCCTGTTGTACGTCAGTCCACTTCTGACTACTCCAAGAAACACTTCTGGAACTCTTTACCGCTTCTTCCTCTAGCTCCTCTATATAATTCTACTACTACTTATCCTTCCACTACTTATCCTTGACTTCTCTCCGGTCCCCTCACCTACTCCTGCTCCCATTGGTCTCCAAAATTAGAAAAACCTTCAACTCTCTCTCACTTCCTAGCCCCACTCCGCCAAATAATTGAAATCAATGATGCAATTTCTGTTTATTCCTTTCCCATGACTGAACTCACACACCTTAAAGTTAGACTAAGTTCCTTTACTTCTAATCCTTCTCGTTTTATTCAAAAGTTTCAATTTATTACTATATCCTATCAACTAACCTAATATAATGTTTTTATTGTTTTAACTAATACCCTAACCCCTAACGAGTGTGGGAAAAGGCGAGAAAGGCAGCAGATCAATTTCATATAACAAACAATGAGCATCCTACAGGTAACACTGTAGTCCTTAACTCCCAACTAAAAAATTAAATTATAATAATAATGCAGGAAGAGAAGTAAAGACATTTTTATTACCTGCATTCTTTGAGGACTTAAAGCTTCTGCCAAAGGCTATCAGTTATGATAAATTAACGAAAGTCATACAAAATAAGTCTAAAAATCCTTCAGCTTTCCTCTAATGCCTTACTGAGGCTTTTATTAAGTATACTAATTAAAATCCTAAAACAATAAGTGGGAAAAACATTCTCATAATTTATCTCTTTAACCAAAGTTAACCCGACGTTGAACTTAAGCTAAAGCTCTTGGAGCATGAACCCCTGAAACCCCAGGCCATGATCTTAAACATAGCCTTTAAAATAAACATTACAATGTGACTAAGGCCATCATTTCTAACCTGCCTAAGTCAGGAGCCAAAGGCTACTTCATAGCTCAACCATACCACAGGACCATAACAAATGCAGTGAAGACCACTGGGTACAACGTTTCCCCAATCCTAAACCCACACCAGGGCGATGACTTGTCTACAAAAAAAAGGGCCATTGGAAAGCTGACTGCCCCTTAGCCCAGAGAGGCCACAGGGCCAACTGACCGCAGCTCCCCCAGCAGGCTTGTTAAAGCTTGCCTCTTCTGAAGACTGACGAGACCTGGCTTCTCTCACCCAATGAAGATCATCTCTGCAGAGCCAAAGACAACCCTGATGGTGACAGGTAAAAATGATCGCCTTTTCTTTTAAACACAAAAAAACTAACTTTCCAGCTTTTAAAAAAGTCAGTGGTCCTCCTCCCTGTAGCCCATTCTCTATTGTCGGAGTAAAAGATTTTTCCCACCATCCATGTCAAACTCCTTTTTACACTACGTAATTGGCAATTTCTTACTTATACATTCCTTTTAATATTGCCTTCCTGTCCAGTTCCCCTTCTGGGACATAACAAACTTTCCAAATTGGGTACCACCCTCACTTTTAATTTTAATTAATAGATGCTGACCCATCTCCTTCTTCCTCACTCTGCCTCATCCTTTCCCAAACTATCAAAGACCCATTCCACCAGAACAAGTAAATCCTAAGACTTACTAAAACCCCCTCAATTGCCTCCTACTCGCCAATTCTTGTTAAACTACACCCTAATTACCAAAAACCTATTTACCTTCATATAAACTGACCCTACCTCTCAAACTTCTTTCCAAATTACTTAAACTGTATTCTCCCAAAGATTTCGTTACAGCCTCCACTTATTTAGCCACACGTTATTACAAAACCTCCAATCCTATAATCCCTCTCCTTCAACATTTAATTCAATATATCAATAACTTCCTACTGTATAATCCCACCTTACATAAGTCTAAATGCAACACCTGTTCCCTCCTTAATTTCCTTACAAATAAGAGATATAAAATCTCTCCCTCAAAAATTCATTTATTCCAACAAAAAGTCACCTTAATATCCTCCTATCTCCAAACTTCAAAGCTATTACCACAGATCAAAAACCTTATTTGAAACTTTCCCCTCCCCACCACAAAACAAGAACTCCTCTCCTTTTAAAGTTAGCTAAATACCTCAGAGCATAAATTCCCAACTTTTCTCTTCTAACTACTCCTTTATATAATACTCCTTACTCCAAGTGACCCTCATAAACTTCTCCTAACCTCCATTTCCACTTCTTTTAAATCTCTGCAGCATTCTTTACTAGAAGCCCCAGCCCTCCACCTTCCTGATCTTTCTCGCCACTTCCTCCTATATGTCAGAGAAAACCGTGAATTTGAGTTGCTACTCTCTCAAAACAATTAGATCACACTGTTCAAAGTTAAGCCCCTTGTCTCAAGTTATTAGCAGCTGCAGTTACTCTAATACAAGAATCAAAAAACTTTCAGTTCCCCTTCTATTGTCTTATCCCCTCATTCTTTATCTAATCTTTTAACACAAAAAAATCTTCAAACTCTACCACCATGCCAAATTCTCAATCTTCAAACCTCTCTCTCATCTAACCCATCATTATCTTTTAATATATGTCCCACACTAAATCCTGCATCCCTCTTACCTACTCCCTCTGACTTGTCATCCACTTATGATTGCCTTCAAACACTAGACCTTCTTCTCTCTTACCTCTCCAACATACAAGAAAGACTGCAGCACATATGGTTACTCTCCAAAACTCATCTTCTAATACCTCCTCTCACCTCTTACTTGTTTAAAAATCATGATCACCTTCTAGTTGACCAATTAAAATGACGTGCCCCTCTCAGCAGGAAGAAGTTACAGAAGAAAGAACTCGTCATTCCCTATCCCAAGGCCAACCTTCTATTTTTAAAATATCAAGAAGGGAGGAATGTTAGATAATTTCACAACTTTGTATATCCTGATTATCCACTGAAAACCTCAAACTTATGGACCGCCCCCTACAGTTCTTAGCACCAGATCAATAACACTTTATTGGCTGTTCTACCATCCCAACACCTCCCCTAACCGAGACTACATCAGATGCCCTTGTCTTTTGCTCTCTCTCTCTCTTTTCTCTCCTATCCCCCCGTGTGTATCTCTTCTCCTCTCTTTTCTCTTCTCTTCTCTTTTCTCTTCTCTCTCTCTCTCCCCCTTCTCTCTCTCCTCTCATCTCTTCCCCTGTATCTCTGTCTCTCTCCCCTCCTCCTTAATGCTGCTCTGCAGCTTCCCCCACCAATAAAGACCTTTCGTACAAGCCTTGGTGTTTTGTGAGTTTTGTGCTGGTCGAGTGCCCCCCTTTCCGAAAGGAAGAGAGACAAGTGATGGTCTAATGTGAATCTTGGATTTCTCACTTTTGGGAAAAGGGAGTAGTACATTAGATAGATAAAAGAACTTACGAGGGCACAAAGAGGAGCTGCTGATACTGCTGTTCATTTGGGATCTGAAATGAGATTCCTCCCTTCACAAGCAATGGCCACCTATGGTGTTGTCACAGCAATTTTATACATGTAGTACAGCCAGACCAGGCAAAGAGGGCTGCGAAGTAAAACTGAGCTGCCCATGGTTCTTCTGTAGTCTAGAGAGATTGCAAACCTCAATGATGATGTAAGGAAGGTGTCACCAACAAGGTTTCACGGTGAGGCTAAGCCATCAGGGGAAGGGAATATTTTGCGAATGACTAAGGATTTTTATCTCAATAAGCAACCACTGAGAAAATCCCTATAATTAAATTCTAAGATTAAAGAATTTTGTGACCCAAGATTATTTTTCTTCTTGTCAATCAGTAGATGGAAGAAAGTGAAGAAGGATGGCCAAATACATTATAGAAAAATAATTATAAGTATTAATTATAATTAATCATAATTACAGATTATTCTTAATGACAATCTTCCGAAACTTTGAGTTTTAGTAAATTTTGAACCCAAAATGTTATATGACCATTTGTTTATACTTTTTATTTGTTTGTATTCCTCTTGATCTTTTCTTCTCTTGTAATCTGATTTTGGTTAATTACTCCCCTCTAGTATCTCAATACTTTATCAAAGAGAAAAAGCAATAAGTTAATTTTCTTTAATACTGGTGAAGAAATAACTTTGAATGCATTACTTTAAATATAATTTTATTGAGGTAGGAGCCAAGACGGTGGTCTGTAGCCAGCTTTGTGCAGACGCTCCCATCTAGAAAGAGAGTTAAAGGACAGAAATTTAGCAAGAAAGCCAACGGTTTGGAGCTGAGCCAAGAGACAAGGTCGAGAAACGCACATCAACCCTGCTGGAGCAACCTGCGACCCCAAGGATACAAATAAAAGGTACAGAGCACATTACCAAGTGGACGGGAGTCCCCTCCCCCAAGAGAACAGCTCACAGTATACTCCATACCTCCATACAAACAAGCGAGCAGGGTTCAGATGTCCTCCCACTCTACCCCATGGGAGAGACCCTCTAAAAACTGGAACTCCTTCCCCTGTGCCGCGGCACTCTCCTGCCAGGCATAAAGCTGTATAAAACTGTATATATTCTCTACCTGCAAGTTGGAAGTCCCAGCACTCCCTTCCACTCTCACCCTGAGGTCTGGAGGTCTGTCCCCCACGGAGTGCAGATTCTTGAACACTTTCTCGAGGGGTGTGGACAGGGCGTGGGTTGCCGCTGGTCTGTGCTGTTCTCCCGGCTTGGAAGCGGTGAGAGAGTGAGCCGAAAAGTGGATGGCTGAAGTGGACCAAAGCTTTGCTAAATTTCGGCCACACCTGGGCCTCAGGGGATGACAGCAGAGACAAAGGGCTGAAGCTCACAGAATAAGTCAGGACTATTAGCAGCCCAGCGTCTCTTCCACAGGGCAGAAATTCTGCGAACTTGCTCAGTTCTATCAGCTTTTTCATCTACTTTATGTCAATCAGGGACAGGGCTGGAACTGACTGAATCGCCCCAGCCCCTATCAAGTACCCAGGTTGTCAGGCCTCACCTCCCCCTCCACCCCTGCCAATACCGACATAACTGGTGGACTGGCTGAGGAGTCACAGAGCCCCGTGTGACCTAGGCAGGCGCAAACTTCTAGAGCATCTGCTCACTGGAGGGAACTGGACCACAGCCCTGCAGGGTTACCAGAGACTGGGTACGACAGAGGGGCAAGGTGGAGAAAGAGGCATCAACCTTCCCAGGCTAATTAACTGGTTGGGGGGGGGGCTCCTGAGCTCACAGAACACTGGAGCGAGTTATACTAAGGCTGCCAGCAGACTGCTGCTGTCTAGTCACCAGAGACTTTTTAACTCTTTGATTTGAGGTTGGTACTGGCTGGGACAATTGATTGGTACCTCTTCAACTGGACCAATCACCCAAGGACTTTCCAAAGTTGTACACTAGGTGTGTGGTAGTGGGAAGGTTTGATTTTCCTTTCCAATTGTTGTGGAATTGTTGTGGGAGAATACTCACAGAGGGGCTGCTTTGCTTAACCTGGCCCTAGGGGATGAAAGCTGAGACAAAGGGCTGGAACTCACAGACTGAGTAAAACCCACTTGCAGCCGCAGTCTGATCAGGGAAAATAGCCTTGACAGAAATAAATTCTGCGAACTTGCTCTGTTCCAGCAGCAACATCAATCAGGGACAGGGCTGGAACTGAAGGAATCGCCCCAGCCCCTGTTAAGTACCCAGGTTGTCAGGCCTCACCTCCCCCTGCCAAACAGTGACAGAGAGTAGCGGACTGGTTGTGGAGCCACAGACCTCACTGTGACCCAAGCAGGTGCAAACCTCTGGAGCATCTGCTCATTGGAGGAAACTGATCACAACTGTTACCACTGACTGGGTGTGACAGAGGAGCAAGGTTGGGAAGGAGGCATCAACCTTCCCAGACTAATTTACTTGCTGGGGGGGTGCCCTCCTGAGCTCACAGAGCATTGAAGTGAATTATACAAGAGCTTCCAGCGGATCCCTGCTATCTAGTTGCCAGAGACTTTTTTAACTCTTCCATTTGAGATCGGTCCTGGCTAGGACAATTGATTAGGACCTCTTCAGTTGGGCTAATCACCCGAGGACTTTCCAAAGTGGTACCCTGGATGTGTGGTAGTGGGAAGGTTTGGTTTGGCTTTTTCAAATGTTGCCTGTGGGGGGTGCAGCAACTTAACTCTGGTATTCCTTCACAGCTCAGATTTCAATCCAGATTCTCTAGGGTAAGACAAAGACCAGCTGAAAATAAGACAGAGCTGCTTAACCCCACCACCACAAGAAGGTCCCCAGTTTTGCAAGCAGTGGCAAAACTCTAGGGGAAAAGGTACAGACACCAGTCCAAGCTTTTAAGCAGAGAACTGGTTAATCACTACTCCTAGAACTCCCAGCCAAAATTGTCCTTATCTACTCATCTAGCCAAATGGTGTAAAATTAATCATGGGGTGGAATCAATGGAAAAGCTCTGGAAATATGAACAACCTGACTAGGTCAACCTCCCCAAGGAATAATCTGGCGGACACAAGCGAGGATCCTATGCATAAACAGATGGCTGAAATGTCAGAAATTGAATTTAGAGTATGGATTGCAAACAAGATCAATAAAATAGAGGAAAAGTTGGATTTAGAAAATCTGGGTGCATTTCAAAAATTATCTCAAGAAGTCAAGGAATTCAAAGACCAAATGACCAAAGATTTGGACACATTGAGGCAAGAAATTGCA
>CAUYON010030017.1:0-15327 GCA_963573935.1 Arctocebus calabarensis
GGGCACCTGCAGTCCCAGCTCCTTGGGAGGCAGAGGCAGGAGACTCGCTTGAGCCCAGGAATTGGAGGTTGCTGTGAGCTGTAATGCCACGGCACTCTACCCAGGGCGACAGCTTGAGGCTCTGTCTCAAAAAAAAAAAAAAAAGAAAAAGAAATTTTGACTCCTTTGTAACAACCTGGATGGATTTAGAGAACATTCTCCTGAGTAAAGTATTGCAAAATTGAATGTGTTTTAGGCTCGGCGCCTGTAGCTCAAGCAGCTAAGGCGCCAGCCACATACACTTGCGCTGGCAGGTTCGAATCCAGCTTGGACCCGCCAAACAACAATGATGGCTGCAACCAAAAAACTGGATGTGGGGCGGCGCCTGTGGCTTCTGAGTGAGTAGGGCGCTGGCCCCATATACTGAGGGTGGCAGATTCAAACCCAGCCCTAGCCAAACTGCAACAAAAAATTAGCGGACGCCTGTAAGTCCCAGTTACTCGGGAGGCTGAGACAAGAGAATCGCCTAAGCCCAGGAGTTGGAGGTTGCTGTGAGCTGTGTGACGCCACGGCACTCTACCGAGGGCAATAAAGTGAGACTCTGTCTCTACAAAAGAAAAAAAAAAGAGAGATGAGAAAACTGAGGCCTGAGCAGGTTAAGTCACTTGCCCAAGACTCCCTAGCCAGAGCAGGCAGGACTGGGTGAAGAAGTCAGCTGCCTTCTTGAGAGGAATCACTTCCTCTTTCCATTGAATTGGGAAGCCCCCAGAGGTGCTGGGCTTCTGGCCAGCTCCTCAGAACTGCTCTCTATAAACAGCTTCCTCCCCCACCTCCACCATGCCCTGGTTATCCCTGCCAGCTGGCCTCTGCCTCCTCCTCAGGCTGCCTACACATCTCTCCCCAGCCCGCATCTTACTAAAATAAGATCTGGCCTCACCACTTCTCTGTTTTTAGCCTTTACAGGGCTCCCCATTGCCTAGATAATGTCCACACTCCTTAGCCTGACTTCTTCTATTTCCCCATTGCCTTCCAGATAAAGCCCACATTTTCTAGCTCTGCATTCAAGGCCCTTTCCTCTCTGGTAACTTAGAGTGGACCCGTGTTTGACAGCCACAGAAAACAGAGGCACTGAAATCCCAGGGAAGACTGCCAACTTGCTTAACCTCACAGGAAGCACCAAGTAGGGCTGGAACTAGAGTCTCCAATCGCATTTACTCCAACTGGTAAATGTGTCTCTGAACAAAACCCATCGTTACCGCAGGATCTAGCTTTGAGACTAGAACAAAAATAGTAAGATGTAAATTTGAATGGCACCATGCAGATGTATTTAATTTTCACAGTTTAATGATTAATAGGATTATCTGTATTTTATTTTTTGGCACATTGAGACTCAGGTGAATGACTTCTCCCAAGTCAAACAGCCAATAAGAGTCAAGCCTGGAGCTGGTTTCACAGGCCTGACATCCAGCTGAGGCACAGCTACCTAACCACCATCCCCTTGCCCCAGGGTTGGCACCACAGGCAGATGGCTCAGTCCAGGACAAGCAGGAACAAAGGGGTGACCATTGATTTCCCCAGGGTGGGGAGACTTTGGAGAAACACAACAGTAACAACAACACTAAATGGGAAGGATAATGGAAAACTTTCTTCTTGTGTTTTCTTTGCTGACACTGACATGTTACTCATTAAATAAACCCATCTTAAGCTAAGCGCCCATAGCTCAGTGGTTAGGGTGCCAGCCACATACATCAAGGCTGGAGGGTTCGAACCCAATCAGGGCCTGCTAAAAACAACAATGACAACTACAAAAAAAAATAGCCAGGCATTAGAGCAGGTGCCTATAGTCCCAGCTACTAGGGAAATTGAGGCAAGAGAATCGCATGAGCCCAAGAGTTTGAGGTTGCTGCGAGCTGTGATACCACAGCACTCTATGCAGGGTGACATGGTGAGACTCTCTCAAAAAAAAACTAAAAACCTATCTTATAAAAGAAACGGCAGGGCTTCGCTGTTTAGAGTTCAGGCTCAGGAATGGAAACCAGCTTCATCACTCCCTATTGTATTTACTCTGGACGACTTTTTTTTGGGGGTGGGGCATAAAAAATGCCCAGCTATTTTATGTTGTAGTTGTCATTGCTCTTTAGCTGGTCCAGGCTAAGTTCGAACCCGCCACCCTCGGTATGCGTGGCTGGCACCGTAACCACTGTGCTACAGGCGCCAAGCCTACTTTGGACAACTTTCATGAAGACTAAAGAAGACTTTTATGAGGACTAAGAGCATGCGAATTGCTGGGCTCAAAATAGGGGTGCTAAGTTTGCGGTTAATAAAAACAGGACCTTTATTATTATGATTGTTTCCTTTTTTTCTTTTTTACTTTTAAATTTTGTTAATATTTTTAAAACATTGGTGCTCAGGCGCCCATAGCTTAGTGGTTAGGGTACCAGGACTAGTGGGTTCAAACCCAGACCCAGCCTGCAAAACAAAAAAAATAACCAGGCGTTGAGGTGAGCACTTATAGTCCTGGCTCAAGCGGCTAAGGCGTCAGCCACATACACCAGAGCTGGCAGGTTCTAATCTAGCGCAGGCCTGCCAAACAATGACAACGACAACCAAAAAATAGCTGGGCATTGTGGTGGGCGCCTGTAGTCCCAGCTACTTGGGAGGCTGAGGCAAAGAGAATCGCTTAAGTCCAGGAGTTGGAGGTTGCTGTGAGCTGTGATGCTACGGCACTGTACCCAGGGCGACAGCTTGAGGCTCTGTCTCAGAAAAAAAAAAAAAAAAAATTGGTTCTCTCTCAAACAGCCCACATGTTGAGTGTAAGAAAAGGATGAGAGTCTTATTTTTCATTTAACACAGTTGTGAATCAGCTTTTAAAAATTTAACCTTTTTTTTTCCACTTTATTTTATTATTATTTTTTTGAGACAGAGTCTCAACCTGTCACCCTGGGTAGAGTGCTGTGGCATTCAACCTCCAACTTTTGGGCTCAAGCGATTCTCCTGCCTCAGTTTTTCTATTTTTAGTAGAGACAAGGTCTCATTTTTGTTCAGGCTGGTCTCAAACTCATGAGCTCAAGCAATCACCCTGCCTTGGTCTCCCAGAGTGCTAGGATTACAGGTATGAGCAACCCCCAGCATTTGGGGATTTTTTGTTTCCCACTTTTTTTTTTTTTTTTTGAGACAGACCCTCAAGCTGTCACCCTGGATAGAGTGCCATGGCCCGTGGCTTCACAGCTCACAGCAACCTCCAATTCCTGGGCTCAAGAGAATCTCTTGCCTCCGCCTCCCAAGTAGCTGGGACTACAGGCACCCACCACAACGCCTGGATATTTTTTGGTTGTAGCCGTCATTGTTGTTTGGCGGCCCAGGCTGGATTCGAACCCACTGGCTCAGGTGTATGTGGCTGGTGCCTTAGCCCGTTGAGCCACAGGCGCCAAGCCTTTTTTTCCCACTTTAATAGCAACTAGAAAGATATATGGATATATCCATTGACAAGGAAAGATGCTAACAAAACACTGTTGAATGTTTTGTTAGCAACAAAAGAACATTATATGTTATCACTTTTGGGTAAAATATGTGTAAAACAAAGAAGAAATCTACATATAAAGAGAAAAATTAACCTGTAGAATATACATCAAAATGTTTACAGTGATTTTTTGGGGGGGGTGATTTTTTTTTTTTTTTTTGAGACAGAGCCTCAAGCTGTCACCCTGGATAGAGTGCCATGGCATCACAGCTCATAGCAACCTCCAATTCCTGGGCTCAAGCGAGTCTCTTGCCTCTGTCTCCCAAGTAGCTGGGACTACAGGCGCCAGCCACAACGCCCGGCCATTTTTTGGTTGCAGCCGTCATTGTTGTTTGGCGGACCCAGGCTGGATTCGAACCCATCAGCTCAGGTGTATGTGGCTGGCGCCTTAGCCTGTTGAGCCACAGGCGCCAAGCCAAAATTTTTTTTTTTTTTTTAAAGAATGGCAGATGAGAAGAGGATTCAGGGCATACAGATGGAGATGTGCTGAGAAGGGCAGGGAAATGGGTTGGTAGGAGGAGAGAAAAATGGGGCCGAGGGAGGTTTTTAAAATTCTCTAAGATGGGGATATTACACCCTTCGTTTATGTGCTCAGAGGGGGGGAAGGTGATGCAGGATGGTGGCCCTCAAATTGTTGAGAGAGGATGGGATCCCCGGAACCCTGGCGGGGGCCTCTATGGGAAGGAGCGACGGGACCTCGGTATTTAGAAGAACTACCCCCATTTTAGCTAAAGTCCAAGTTTTAGAACAGAAAGTTCCCATACCAGGAACTTCCCCAGTCCTGGGCAAACTAAGCCAGTTGGCCACCTTATCGACGGAACAGGGAATGTGCAGAGTTGGGGCAGGGAGGTGGAAGGGTGGAGGGAGGGAGGTGAGGGAGCTCTTGATCATGTCTTTTGTTTTCTTGGTGACATAAGCAGCAAGATTATGAACTGAGAGCAAAGGCAAGGAGGGAGGCTGGAGGCTGGAGGACAGGGCAGAGGGGTGGAGTAGTCATCTTGGAAAGGGGGCAAGCAAACTTGCTAAGAGGTGCAGCAGCGTTTCTGGCTAGTGCTGGGTGGCAACTTGAGGTGTGGTTAGAACTGATACCAGGCAGAGAGGGTGGGGTGTATACTCTGCAAAGAGCCAAATGGCTAACATCCTGTTACAATTAACTTGTTGGAACACAAGACACTGTTTGTTGCCCTGGGATATGGTTAAAATGGATGCATTATTAGAAACACATTCCTGGGCTGGGAGATGAAAACAGAGCAGACGCCAACCCTCCTGAGAGGAAATAGACAACGCCTCATCCTCACCTCTGAGCTCTTCCACTGAGGACTGGTAGGAGTGACACGCAGAGCAGTCACATCCTCCGAACCCTTTGTACCCAGATCGTCGACGTTTACTTGCTGTGCTCATCCTCTCGGCTGCTTTTAGATAGCTGATTCTTAATCACGGTACATGATTCCAGTACATGGATTTGTAGTTAGAAGATCTGAATTCAAGTTATACACTTACCATGTATTGGTCAGGTGCCCCTGTGTAGCTAGCTCATCCTGCCTGGAAAACTTAGTTTTGTCATAAAAATGTGTCTAAAACCACCAGTGCTGGCTGCTTCCGAGGCTGGAAGGACTTCATACAACATGCGAATCGAAAGTGTGCTGAAAAGGAAGTTTGGCTGTAAGTATCTGCAGCCTGGTTCTGGGATGGTCTTCAGTAGTTTCCAGTTTTGTAACTTTCATAAACAGGGAGAGAGAAAACTGCTGATCCACTGGGTGTGGCCACTGAGCTTTGAATAACTGTCAGTTGTAAGGAGGGGAGAGAGAGATGAGAGCCGGAAGGGCAGAAGTGGTGGGAGGGGTCCTGGAGGGTGGCAAGGGAATAGTAGTAAGAGAGGAAGTTGGGAATCTGAGATGCTGACAGCGGAATAGTTCCAGGTGCTGGCAAGCTCTTGTCACCTTACAACTGGATTGGTGAAATGATGTCCCGTGTGGTCTGCTTTACAATGCAGGGGTGAAGAGGCCACTTTAGAAAGCCTTCTATTTAAAGATTTAAATGCCCATCCCAATAAGGTTTCACCTTCAGCTATTCAGGAAATTCTCCCCTATAAAGTGACTCATTCATTCCCCAAGGATTCCACATGGCCAGGGTTTTACTGGGCCAACCACAGAGACATCAATTCCTGGAAGATTGTTCCCATTTTTGTCATGGACTACCACTTGGAGGTAATATTTTTGAATTCTCAAGTACAGAAAATTCAAAAATCCTTTTTTTTTTTTTTTTTTTGTAGAGACAGAGTTTCACTTTATTGTCCTCGGTAGAGTGCTGTGGTGTCACAGCTCACAGCAACCTCCAACTCCTGGGCTTAGATGATTCTCCTGCCTCAGCCTCCTGAGTAGCTGGGACTACAGGCACCCACCACAATGCCTGGCTATTTTTGTGTTGCAGTTTGGCCGGGGACAGGTTTGAACCTACCACCCTCTGTATATGGGGCTGTCACCCTACCCACTGAGCCACAGGGGCTGCTCAAAATTCAAAACCCTTTTTAGGAATTAGTTCCAAAATCCTTAGGTGTTGTCCTTCTCTTACCAGCAAAAATGACCCCAGATTTTATGATCCCCAGATTAATTAAGATTAATTAATTTCCTTGTAATTTATTTAAAAAGTCAGCTCGGCGCCTGTGGCTCAATGGGCTAAGGTGCCAGCCACGTACACCTGAGCTGGTGGGTTCGAATCTAGCCCGGGCCCACCAAACCAACAATGACGGCTGCAACCAAAAAAATGGCCAGGTATTGTGGTGGGCGCCTGTAGTCCCGGCTACTTGGGAGGTGGAGGCAAGAGACTGGCTTGAGCCCAGGAATTGGAGGTTGCTGTGAGCTGTGATGTCACGCACTCTATCCAGGGTGATGGCTTGAGGCTCTGTCTCAAAAAATAAATAAATAAATAAATAAATAAATAAAAAGTCAACTTGGAGTCCAATTCTACCACCTTTCAGAGACCTTCTCTCCAGGACACCCAAGACCACTTTATCCCCAGGTCCTGAGGGTTCCCTCATTTATTTTTCCTGACTTTAGCAGTAGAATCCTGACCTTAAAATTGAACCATCCTTAACCCTCTGCTTTCTAAGGCTCAGGGCTTGCTCCTCCTGCTCTTTCCTAACTAGTCTCTCAAAAAAGGTATTTTTTTGGCTGGCTGGCTGTGTGACTCTCCAATCTCTGGGCCCTTCTGGACTTCGGTTTACTCCTTTAAGAAACGAGAGACCAGGACCCTGATCTCCAGGAGACTTCGTGGCTCTGACACCCTGTGATTCTCATGACCCCTTCCTCCCAGGGTGACCCCTCGATTCCCAAAGAACAGTCAGCTCAGGGTAGGCAATTGCTGCTCTCAGTGTAGGGTGGCGACCAAAGGTTTTGGGCAGAGGACAGACTGGGGAAGCTGGATCCATTTCCAGGGCTCCTGAGTCAGTTCCTTGTGGTCTGACTTTATTTTTTTCATTTGAAGTGTTATGAAATTCCAAAATATCACTCACGCCCACATTCAACTGTGGATACATTTGTGGTACATTCCAACACCAACTATGAGCACTTTGGGGATTATCTCTCACCTGTGAGCTTGGGAACTCCTGCTCCTTGCCCGGCGTGGGGAGTTTTGAGAGGTGCAAACCCAGCCACCTGGTTTGCTCTGGGCTGTCCTGGTTTTAACCTTGAGGGAAACCCTTCAGTCTAAACTAGAACAGTGGTCATCCTACCTAGTTCCTAGTTCAATATTAGGGCCTGTCCGACTTCCTTAGTGGAACAGGCCATAGCTAAATAAAAAACCAGCTGAGGTTCTTCTAAATGCAGGTTCCTGGGTCCTACCCTGGAATGTCTGATTCAGTAGATCTGGAGCAGGGACCAGGAGATCACGTTTTCTAAGCTCCCCAGCTGAGTCTGGCGCAGATGGTCCAGGTACCTACCATACCTTGAAAGACCCTGTGTTAGGGCAATGGAACCAGCTCCTTTCTTAAAAGGGCTTTAACCCAGGCAGAAGCCAAGAATGGGACCCCGAAACATAGAGAATGAAACAAGAGCTACGCCATGAGTACCGGCGAATTCCCTTCCTCCTTCCAGCCTCCAAAGCAATCCAATGCTTACAAAGCTTGGCTTTGTCCATTATAAGGGGTGACTTGGCATTTTCTAGCAGGGGGATTGCAGGGAGGGTGAGTTAGTTGCAAAATGTGACGGTCAAATCTGTTCCAGTTTATGCTGAACTCTCTCTTCTCAGAGCCACTGCTCTCTCCTACTGTATGGGTGGCCCCTCTGCTGAGTGACCAGGAGGGTCCATCTCTAAAGCACAAAGCTGCTCTGGCCTTCTGGCTTGGGGATGAGGAAGGAATCCTGCTGTTATTTTTGGTAGGCAGCTATCAGTTCTTTTGCTTATGAACGAAGCCTTTTTCTAAGTGCCTCACTGAACTAGAATCCTCAAGAGCACTTAGCTACAGGGATGGTTTGAAGAGAGTTACTGGAGGGTGAATGACTGCAGATAGGTTTGCTTGTATTTGCTAGGCTCAGGGAAACTGTCATCTTGGCTGACAAGGGACAAAGAGCTAGAGGTGTCTCACAGAACGGAGAGGAAAGGAATGATGTCTACCTGAACCACTGCACCATACTCTCTTGGGGTGCTCACAAATGTGAATTCCCTGTCACTGCTCCACTTCTTAATGTTGGTGCCACAGGCTTTCAGATAAGGCAGGGCAGGCTGTGGGATGTGAGGTTGGTGGGCTGCTGGGGTGGCATGCCACCACAATGGCAGCCTGGAACGATGGGGTCAAGCCTCACAACTGGCTGGGGAGTACCCACCAGGCTCAGGCTGGTCTGAGAGCCCAGGCTGAGGGGTGCCTTCCAGGGAGAGCATCCCCAGCAGTGTGGTGTGTTGGCACCAGCACCAGCTCTGGAGCCAGCCTGCCTGCGTTGGAATCTTGCATCAGTCATTTATTAGCTGGGTGATCCTGGACAAGTCACTGAGCTCTCCAACCTCAGTTTCCCCATTTGTAAAAGAGGGTGATAATGTTTTCTATGTTGAGAAGATCGAATGAGATAAGCATGTGGACTGCTTAGCACTGTGCCTGACATGTAATAAAGTTAATCTTTGGCTCGGCGCCTGTGGCTCAACAGGCTAAGGCGCCAGCCATGTGTACCTGAGCTGGTGGGTTCGAATCCAGCCCCGGCCCGCCAAACAACAATGACGGCTGCAACCAAAAAAACGGCCGGGTGTTGAGGCGGGCGCCTGTAGTCCCAGCTACTTGGGAGGCAGAGGCTGGAGACTCGCTTGAGCCCAGGAATTGGAGGTTGCTGTGAGCTGTGATGCCACAGCACTCTATCCAGGGTGACAGCTTGAGGCTCTGTCTCAAAAAAAAAAAAAAAAAAAGTTAATCTTTAATACTATGATGAGTGGCAGATGTTGCAAAGACCAGTGGGCTGCATCAATTTGCTTGTGCCGCTGTGACACAATAACACATACTGAGTGGCCTGAATGACCATAAAAACTTATTTTTTCACAGTCCTGGAGGCTGAAATCTAAGACCATGGTGTTGGTAGGCCTGCTTTCCTCTGAGGCCTCTCTCTTTAGTTTCTTTCTTTTTTTTCTTTTTTTTTTTTTAGAGACAGAGTCTGACTTTATCACCCTCGGTAGAGTGCCATGGCGCCACACAGCTCACAGCAACTTCCAACTCCTGGGATCAGGCGATTCTCCTGCCTCAGCCTCCCGAGTAAGCTGGGACTGTAGGCGCCTGCCACAACGCCTGGCTATTTTTCTGTTTTGCAGTTCGGCGAGGCTGGGTTTGAACCCACCACCTTTGGTATATGGAGCCGACGCCCTACTCATGAGCTACAGGTGCTGTCTTCTTTTTTTTTTCTTTTTGAGACAGAGTCTCTTTTGGTCACCCTTGGTAGAGTGCTATGTCATCTTAGCTCACAGTCACCTCAAACTCTTGGGTTCAAGGGATCCTTTTGCCTCAGCCTCCTGAGTACCTGGGACTCCAGGTGCCCACCACAACACCGGCTAGTTTTCCTATTTTTAGTAGAGAAGGGGTCTACCTCTTGCTCACTTGGTCTCAAACTCCTGAGCTCAAGCAACCCACCCACCTCAGCCTCCCAGAGTGCTAGGATTACAGGTGTGAGCCACCTCACCTGGCCCCTGGTGTTTCTTATCATGTTAGAGTTTCCTTTCCTTTTCTTCTTTTTTTTTTTTTTTGAGACAAGTCTCACTATGTCGCCCTTGGTAGAGTGTCGTCCGTGTCATAGCTCACAGCAACCTCAAACTCCCAGGCTTGAGTGATTCTCCTGCTTCAGCCTCCCAAGTAGCTGGGACCACAGGCGTCTGCCACACACTCAACTATTTTTTTGTTGTAGTTGTCAGGCAGGCCTGGGCCAGGTTTGAACCCGCCAGCACCACTTGAGCCCAAGTTTCCTTTTCTTGTAAGGACACTGGTCAGACTGGATTAGGGAATGGGCCTCATTTTTACTTAATCACCCCCTTAAAGTCCCGATCTCCAAATTCAGTCTCATTATGACAGATTAGACATTAGGGCTTCTGCATATGAATATAGTGGTCACAATTCAACTCATAACAATGGCCAAGCTCTGGGCCAGGATCTCTGAGGGCCAGTCAGAAAAGTCCAGACACTGGGCCCCCGTAGCTCAGTGGTTAGGTGCCCAGCGCTGCTAAACAAAAAACCAAAACAAAAAAAAGAAAAGGTCAGACACTAGCGATAAGCAACCATTCCAAGCAATTACCCGCCGCAGGCTGGGAAGAATCCTGGAAGGGAAACAGCCTTTCTCTGACCTGATATTTTGCCCTGGGCTTCTGTCCCCAAAGACCTTTTGTTGGTTTTCTTTAAACTGAAATCTGACTACAAAGATTGTTCTGAAGTTCTGGCGAAGTGATGATATCAAGACCGGTGTCTGGCAGGTGGAGATGATATCACTGGCCGGCAGTTGGGAGGGCCGGCCCCAGATGTCACCCAGCCCCGGAATCTTGAACTGGGCTTTGCCACCAACCTTCCTTAGGACCGCTTTTTAAAGCTATAACAAGCTTTTTCCCGCAGGGTCCAGTGCTGTGCCAGGTGCGGGGAAGGCAGAGCTGAGGGATATGTCTCAGGCTGTAGGTCCCGTAAGGGCAGGGCTGGTGGCTCTCCGCTCTCTGGGCAGATGGCTTCCTCTCCCCCTCATGGAGCAGGGTGACGGAGGATTCCAGGCTCCGGGGACATCAGGAGCCAAGGGGCAGAGGCCTGGCAGAGTGTGGCACATTGGGGAAACATGGTGACGTCGTCTGCGTGGGCTGCCAGATGGTGAGGCCTGCCCTCTGGGGACTGGAGAGCCGGTAAAGGTTTATACCGAGAGCTGACTTCAGCTTTAATCATAGTGATAAGGGCAATCACAGTGACCCATATTGAGCACTTTCTTTGTGCCGGGCATTAGCGAAAATGCTGTATCATGTGTTATCTCATTTAATCCCACTGTACAGAGCAGGACAGACCAGCTCTTCAGCCCGCAGCCCACGCTGTCAACTCCTCTTTAACCCTCCTAAAGCCACATTGTCCCCATCTATACGATCTGCCTCACGGGCTGTTTTATTAAATTGGGGGGAAGATGTGAAGCCCTTGGCACAGCACCTGGCACACTGCGAGGGCTCTGTTAATGTTAGTCATTGTTATTTTTTTCGTTGTTGCTATTATCTGTTTTGGAGAGTGTCCCCTGGCGTGCCAGGTGTTGGGCGGTACCTTTATGTTTGAAATGGCATGGATTGGCACCAGTAAACCAAGCTAATAAAGCTGCTCCCACCTGGGGAGGGAGCAGAAGAGGGTGAACTCTCACCATCTGCCTGTTCCCTCCCAGTTGCCAAGGTTACCAACCTGGGCACCTGGTTCTGCCTCTGTTTCAGGTGCCTTCCCGGCTCACATCTGGTTGTCCCCACCTGGTATCATTCCACAACTGCTTCTCTGAGGTTGTCTCTCTGGTTTCAGTTTTGCTACAGCTGGGCAGGGACAGGCCCCACAGGTGGCAGAAGGGAGGGTAGGCTGGAGGGATCAAGAGCCGGAGGCTGTGGAAAGGTTTCCTGGGGAGGCAAGGGAGAGGTTGGAAGGGCCCCAGGCATGAGAACAGAGGGAGACGATGCTTCTAGAAGCACAGCACGTTGGATTTAGAATCTATAGGCTGGGGTGGTTTAACCCCACAAGAAGAGAGAGAGGGACAAGTGAAAGATAAATATCCCTAGCTTGAAAGGTGGCCTCCTCTCTTCCCTTCCTATGCTCGGCTCAGTGGGTCTCATCCACCCTCATGACTTTAAGCACCATCTTGAGGCTGGCAGCTCGCAGCATCTTGAGTCCCAGTTGTGAATACTGAGCTGCCCCTTGCCCTCTTTTCTTGGATTTTTCCCAAGCTTAGTATTTATTTCTTTTTTTTTTTTTGAGACAGAGTCTCACTTTGTTGCCCTCCATAGAGTGCCATGACGTTACAGCTCACAGTAATCTCAAACTCTTGGGTTGTTTTTTTTTGTACAGACAGAGTCTTACTTTATCTCCCTGGGTAGAGTGCCGTGGCGTCACACAGCTCACAGCAACCTCCAACTCCCGGGCTTAGGCGATTCTCTTGCTTCAGCCTCCAGAGTAGCTGGGACTACAGGTGCCCGCCACAACACCCAGCTATTAAACTCTTGGGCTTTTAAGTGATTCTCTTGCCTCAGCTGCCCAAGTAGCTGGGACTACAGGCACCCACCATAAAGCCTGGCTATTTTTTGGTTGTAGTTGTCATTGTTGTTTGGCAGGCTCGGGCTGGATTCGAATCCGCTAGGTCTGGTGTATATGGCTGGCGCCCTAGCTGCTAAACTATAGGCACTGAGCCATTTAAGCTTAGTATTTCTAAAAGGGAATTTAAGGCCAGGGTGGTGGCTCACGCCTGTAACCCTACCACTCCAGAAGACTGAGGAGGTGGATCACCTGAGCTCACAAGTTTGAGACCAGCCTGAGCTAGAGTGAGACCCTGTCTCTAAAAATAGCTGGGCTAGGTGGCAAGCACCTGTAATCCCAGCTACTTGGGAGGCCGAGGCAAGAGAATCGCTTGAGCCCAGGAGTCTGCGGTTACCGTGAGCTATGACACCACAGCACTCTACCGGGGGTGACAAAGTGAGACTTTGTGTAGTAAATAAACAAACAAACAAACAAATAAATAAATAAAATGGAAATTAAAGTAGAACTCTAAGAAGATTTGCCCCCCACCCCCAAATCTCAATAAGTAGTACCCCCCGTCTTCAAGCTATAAAACTTGAATGTCATCCTCATGCCTCCTTCTTCCCTACCTCTCATGTCCCCTCATTGACAAGTTCCACCATTTCTACATCTTCACCATATATTGGAAATACGTCACGAAGGTGGCACCTCTCCCCACCTGCACTGCTGCCATCCTAGGTCCCGTCACCACCATCTCTCACCTGGATGGCTGCGAGTCCACATTGGTCTCCCCATTTCCACTCCAGCTCCAAATTTCAGTGATCCTTAGGGAGACGCATTTGACCGTTCATCTTCTTATCCAATGACTTCCAACTGCACTGAGCATAACAACCAGCACCTTCCCATGGTTCCACTCCAGATCTGATTTCCTGCGATGTCCCCTCTCCCCTCCATGCATTTTTCCTTAGTTTCACTGGCTTCCTTGCACAACATGCCAAGTCTTCTCTTCCCCAGGACCTCACCCAGGGTTCGCCGTTGTTCCCACTGTCTGGAATGCTCTTCCTCGCCTTTGTGTGGCTGGCTTCTTTTCATCCTTCAAACTTCAGCCTGCATGTTCCTTCCCAGATCACTGCCTACAACCTAAGTACACTCCACTTCCCCCTGAACATCCTTGTAGTCAGTCATTTATTCTGAGCACACGCTGATCATCACTTGAAATTTTTTGTTTGTTCATCTAGTTTATTGTCTGGCTTCTCTACTAAGGTGTCTATTCTGCTGGGGTGACCTGGCACACAGGAGATGCCAGTAAGCTATTTGTTGAGTTAATGAACAGGTTGATGATGAGGGCATGAACCTAGGGAGGACAGAGGGCCAGGAGAAGGCTGAGACTCTAGGGTGGACAGAGGGGCTGTTAAGGAGACACAAGAATGAAGGCCGGAAGGTGGTGATGGTAACCACAGGAGGAGTGGTACATCCGTTGGGGATGCCTTTGGCTGCAGATGACAGACAGCAAACCTGCACAGTGGTGACTCAGATAAGTGGGGTGATTTTTTTCAGTCTGGATGTTCAGCTACAAAGCTCTGTGTCAGTGTCACTGAGGCCCTCTTGGCCTTCCCTCAGCTTTGGGAATCCCATCTTCACATGACTGGATGACTGGACAAAGGCAGGCAACAAAGAGTAGCCCAGAACAGACTTTCCTCAGTTCTCTTTCACTGGTGGGGTGCAGGGTGCTGGTGCAGGGATTGTCCCTGGGAAGGACACATGCCTGCCTTGGACCAGGGTCTGTGCCCTTCTTGCTGAAATCAAAGAATCTCTTTCCTTTCTTTGAACAAACAAGATTCTACCAGCCAGGAGAAGGGGAAAAGCTTTATTTTTGGGGGGGGGGAGGAACAAAGTCTTACTCTGTTGTCCAGGTTAGAGTGCTGTGGTATCAGCCTAGCTCACAGCAACCTCAAATTCCTGGATTCAAGTGATCCTCTGGTCTCAGTTTCCCCAGTAGCTGGACTACAGGTGCATACCACAATGCCCAGCTAATTTTTCTATTTTTAGTAGAAATGGGGTGTCACTCTTGTTCAGGCTGCTCTCAAGCTCCTGATCTCAAGGGATCCTCCCACCTTGGCTTCCCAGAGTGTTAGGATTACAGGCGTGAGTCACTGCCCCTGCCAGGGAACAGCTTTTTGGTAAGCAAAGGGACAGCTAGCACATTTCATAAGGGAGAGCCTTCCTGCTGAGTTAGTTGATGTGGAGAGGTCAAGTGCAATGATGCTGAAAAGCAGTCTCTGGATTTGATGCTTAGGAGACTATTTCTAGCCTTGGGTTTTTTTTTTTTGGGGGGGGGTTGAGATAGAGCCTCAAGCTGTCACCCTGGGTAGAGTGCCGTGGCATCACAGCTCACAGCAACCTCCAATTCCTGGGCTCAAGCAAGTCTCCTGCCTCCGCCTCCCAAGTAAATGGGACTACAGGTGCCTACCACAACGCCCGGCCACTTTTTAGTTGCAGCCGTCATTGTCGTTTGGCGGGCCGGGCTGGATTCGAACCTGCCAGCTCAGGTGTAAGTGGCTGGCGCCTTAGCCCATTGAGCCACAGACGCCGAGCCTATTTCTAGCCCTTGTGAGGGCAATTCCTTTAGAGTGGCTGGGCTTGATCACAGACTGCAGGGGGCTTAGGAGTCACCAGGAGATGTTCAGAAGCTGAAGGCAGGCTACCAGGAAGTTTGGTGTTAAAGGTAACAGATAAGGGCTCGGTGCCTGTAGCTCAAATGGCTAAGACACCAGCCACATACACCATAGCTGGGTATTGTGGCAGGCGCCTGTAGTTCCAGCTACTTGGGAGGCAGAGGCAAGAGAATCTGTTAGGCCCAGGAGTTGGAGGTTGCTGTGAGCTGTGATGCCACAGCACTCTACTCAGGGTGACAGTTTGAGGCTCTGTCTCAAAAAAACAAACAAACAAAAAAGGTAAGAGGTAAGATGGCCCAACTAGCTGCAGGAGCCAGACACAAGATCTTTCCAGCTCGGGCAGGTTTAACGATGTTTTTAGGCTGAGCACAAAGAGCCAGAAGGAGAGAGAGGGTAAAGATTTTGAAGCGCTGGGCGCAGTAGCTCTCACCTGTAATCCCAGCACTGTGGGAGGCTGAGGAGGGAGA
>CAUYON010030019.1:0-20062 GCA_963573935.1 Arctocebus calabarensis
CGGGTGCCTGTAGTCCCAGCTACTTGGGAGGCAGAGGCAGGATACTCGCTTGAGCTCAGGAATTGGAGGTTGCTGTGAGCTGTAATGCCACAACACTCTACCCTGGGCGACAGCTTGAGGCTCTGTCTCAAAAAAAAAAAAGCATAAACCCATAAAGAAAGTCACTGTAAAAGGGGAGCCAGTCACATTTACAAAGCAGAAAACAGGTAAGTAGGAACCAACTCAATAAAGGTCTGCAACGGCTAAATTCTTTTTTTTTTTTTGAGACAGAGCCTCAAGCTGTCACCCTGGAAAGAGTGCCGTGGCATCACAGCTCACAGCCACCTCCAATTCCTAGGGTTAAGCGAGTCTCTTGCCTCTGCCTCCCAAGCAGCTGGGACTACAGGCGCCTGCCACAACGCCCGGCATTTTTTGCAGCCGTCATTGTTTGGCGGGCTCAGGCTGGATTCGAACCCGCCAGCTCAGGTGTACGTGGCTGGCGCCTTAGCCCGTTGAGCCATAGGAGCCGAGCCTGCAACGGCTAAATTTTAAACCAATAATGGAGCAATGCAAGATCTAAATTCTCCAAAGGCTGAGAAATTAGCAGAAAAGACCTTGGAAAGAAATGGTGAAGACAAAGCAAAACAAAGGTAAGTCAGAGTGTCCATTTAAAAAGCAGTTATTTCTTCCTAAACTCCAAATTCCCTTATCTGTTTTGTTCCGGTCCACACGGCGCCCATCTCCGCACCCCTCTATGCTGCAGACATATGGGACATATGTGCTTTCTCCTGCTGCTTACTGCTGGAGAGGCCCGTGAATGATGTATCAAGATCTCTGTTGGAAAGAGACTACAACAAACCAACCTAAATATGTACCATTAAAATCATGTTTTTAAAGGCAGTTAGTTTTCCTATAACTTCTACCCATTTCATACATTCTCCCTTGGAAGAATGGAGCTTTAGACTCTTGAGAAATTAAGGATAGAGGTTCAGTCAACCAAGAGAAGCCAGGTATATTGAAAGAAGTGCCGTACTAACAAATGAGGAAGGGGATGTTAAGTAAACATCATGTAATAAATAATGTGAAGTTGCTTCCCCCAGTATTCTTTCCTCACTTAGCACCCAGAACTCTGGCAACCAGGCTATTCCCTGCAAGATTTTTCTTTGGCAAAGGTGACCAACCAGAGAGAAAAGACCTGAAACCACTGACACATTAAGCGCCCCCAAACTAGAGAGGACAAATCACTCTCTAAAGCAGGTTCTACATTCAGATATGAAACCAAAAGTCCCCCATGCCCCAACTCAGGCACCCACAAAACCAGTGAACTTTTATTAATGGCCCACTCTTAAATATAAAACAACTGAGGATTCCAAAACGTCTGAGAAAAACCTCTATCATGAAACAGTCAAAACAAACCGAGAAAACAAAACCAAGAAGGGAGAAAAGGATGTCAAGACAACCTTTAATATCCTCAGAAAAGAAAAAGCATTGCATACATGAAATACAATCAGTATGTTTTTAAAGTAAATGGAATATGCTGGAAAAGAAAGAGCTCTTAGAAATAAAGATGTAATAGGAGGTAAGTTAAAGGTTGTAACCATACATAAGCCTCAAAGAAGTACTTGAGGCTTCAAAATATTGAGTGTACTATGGACAAAAAGAAAAATTAAAGAAAACAAAACAGAAAGACTGCACAAAAGCTGAGGAAGTGGATATGACATATAGACCTATGCTATTAAAACTTTCTGAAGGAAAATACTCCTATGTAGAAAGCAGAATGGAATGCTGGGAGATGAGAGGGCAGCATCGAGGATGGAGTCTATCTGAATACTTCCACATGTAGAGTGAGAGGCAGAGACTAAAGCTGAAGGAATATGGCAGCATGATGATGTTCCTTAGCTGGGTGGAATCTGACGTCTGGTAAAGTTTAACCAAGAGGAAAAGCACACCTTTCTGAGACGGGAAGCTCGGGAAAGGTCAGGGGATATGGTCACTGACTAGGGGGTCCGAAGGGGAAAAAAAATTCAAGAGGGGTTAAGAGGAGGGGCTAAAGAGCCAGAGCTACCAATAAAGGGCATACTTAGGCGGAACACCACAAGGAATGAGAAGAGTTCAAGCACCAGTGATTCCCCAGCAGTCCTTCTGTAGGCACTGAACATCTACCTGACAGGGGCTAACCAACGAGGACACAGAGATTAAGTATGGACTACTACAGTCCTGAAGTAGTTCATGTACTGTGTGTGTCAGGGGAGGTGACAGGTGAGATGGTTAAACAATTACAGTAGAACCACTATAAACTGACCACCCAAGTGACTGTAACAAACTGGTCAACATACAAAGGTGGTCAACATAAGGAACTAGGCCTTAGTACATGAGGCACTTGTCCAGTCTATGAAAATTAGGTCAACTTAAGGAGATGGTCAACTATGGAGGTTCTACTGTAAATAACAGTGCCTGTATAATAATCCTAGACGTAGCCCTGCCAATAAGATTCTAAAGTGAAGTAAAAAGTGAAGATAAGTTTGAACAGGCAAAACAGGACGCTAAAGGAGCCTAGGGCAAAGGTGCAAACTGGACAGAGAAGGAAAGTAATGAAGGGACAAGTTATCCCTCACAGCAGGAGAGTGAGCAGCCAAGCAGGTACTAGGGATCCAGGTGGAATGGCATGATAGGAAGAAAATTTATGAGGCAAAAAATGAGAATAGCATGTAACATGAAGAAAATGTAGATCTTATCTCCTTGCCCTAATTTATTTTCACAGATCTAAACATAGCGTGTTAGGGCAGGATCTAAGAGATACAAGGTACATTAAATGATGTGTAAGGAATGGAAATGGCAACTGAAAATTGCTAGATGACAGTGAAAATTTAAATATTACCAACCTTGACTGATCTGCAGAGTTTCTGCCATTACTGGGTCAATTTGCAGTCGGGATAATAAATGCCTCTGTTGAGTTCCTAGAACATAAATTTTAAAACTTCACTAAGCTTAATATACAAACAATACCAGCAAGTATTTCCCAGAAATTAATCCTTTCTTAAGTGAAAGTCTCACTTAAAGCTTCAACAATGCAATTTAGGAGTATTTATAGACCAAAGATACATCCTGTAAGGTGGGGAAGTAAAGGTCAAAGTGTGGAAAAGCCAGGGAGGCTGCCTGGTGGACCAGCAGCTCACATAATAAACATTATAAGCAATTCCAAAACAAAGCACTAGAGAACTATGTAATCATGGAGTTCCTAAAAGATGGATTGGATGGATGCAAAGAAAATAAACAAGTAGAATACTCAGCTCAGAAGTCCAGGCCATGAAAATAATTGTTTGGATCTCCAGAAAGAAAAGACAGCTCCCTTTGCTCAACTGTAGCCTTGCTCCCACTCCCCACCCTCCCCAAAAGGCTCACATCCGTAATACCAGCCTCCCCAAAGCACTCAGCACTTTGGGAGGCTGAGATGGGGCTATCATTTGAGGCCAGGAGTTCAAGACCAGCGTAACAATATAGTGAAAGGCTGTGTTGACAAAAAATTTAAAAATTAGCCAGGTGTGGGGGGGCTATAGTCTCAGCTTCTTGATAACTGCAGGCAAAAGGACTGCTTAAGCCCAGAGTTTGCAGTGAGCTATGGTGACAACACTGCACTCCCAGCCTGCGCAACAAGCAAGCTCTCCAAAAATAAATAAATTAGTATTTTTTAAAGAGAGTACTTAATACTTTTTAAACAGATTGATAATATTAATTTCTAATAATATTCCTAGCAGTCATACTGGGCAAAACAGTGACAAAGAACTGATTTTCTCTATCTTCAATGTGAAAGTAAGCTCCTTAAGAATGGAAGAATGTCACACTTCTCTGTACCCTCCTCCCATCCCCATCAAATGCTTAGTAGGTATCAACTTGTTCACTCAGAAAAAAAATGCTGCACTATGGTATATGAAGGGACGTAATTAGTAGGGCTCCAAATGCCAAAGGATTAGTAAGATGCCTATGTGCTAGCTTCTAGTATATCTATCACAACTGGTTTCATAAGGACAGGATCTGCTTCCTTATTGCAAACATCTAAGTGGGCAAACTCTCATCAAGTACCATGTTTCATTAAAAGGTGTTTTTAAATTTCAAAAGCTATGTTCAGTTTGAAATTTTATCAGCTATTTTCCTTTAAAATGTGAGTTATATCTCATTACTCTTTAGTGGTGCATCCAAAAGAAAATGAATTCCTTCTGAAAGTATCACAGCATAACACAAATCTAGAGGAACAGACCTGAACCAGATGTCATTTATGTCCGGTTGTATTCCTGTGGGGCAGTTTGGAAAACTAACATGTTACAGATTATAAAAGAATGCTCTTCCAGTCCAAACAGGTTCATATACTACAATAATTCTCTTTAACATCAACAGCAAATAATGAAAGAGTTATACATTTTGAAATACCAGTAATTTCATACAGATACATAAAAGGGGATCATTCTCTCACATTTCTGGCTTTGCTTCATTTCTCTATACTTTTCAAAAATAATATTTTAGAGAGCTCTAGTAAAGAGAATGAAATTCTGATAAATTATAAGCTTCTAAACTGAAATTTTGTAGAGTCCAAATGTGTCATTAAAGGTCTGTGAAAGATTCAAGTTCTCTATGAAGACAGATTAAAGGATGAGTACCTACAAGATGTTGTATGCTAAGAGTTTACCTTTCTCAATGTTTCTAAGGAAGCCAATTATTTTTACATCAGTAGCCCTTGACTGTGATTCAAAATCTACTTCCTCATGAAGATCTTCAAACTGTTTGTTGCATTCAGATGTTGATGTTGAATATTCATTCATTTTAACCTCCAAAGATGAAATTTTAGCTTCATTCTGTGACACTCTAACATTTAGATCAAAAAGATTTGCTTCTACTGTCAAAATTGCTGCTTTCATTCCTTTAATTTCATTTATATCAGTTGATATCTTTCTTAAAAGATGGGAAATATTGTCCAGCTCATTCACTGAACAAGAGGAACTTGCTACAGAACCTAAATCAACTGGCTCCGGTGAAAGAAAAATTGGTAGAGACGGTGACGGAAACCTTGAAGACATTTTCATAAAAGTCTCTCTCCCCACTTAATATCTGGTAATTTTTCCTTCACAGCCCATTAAATTGTTTCATCAACACTAAAAACCAGTGATCACTTAGCTTAAGAAGTATTGACAGTGAATAATATTTGAAAATCTACAATTGAAAAGATACAGTTGTACATTTCTATAGTCAGCCCTCAAAACTAAATTTAAAAATGCTACACACACCAGACCAATTATGTCTTCACTACAACAAAGAAGCCGTAATACATAGCCCCTTGTGTCCTCTAAGTCCTACTTATAACTGCTCTCCAAATAAACCCTATTATTACATACAAAATAATCCTGACTTCTGATTGGCTAAAAATAGACATGTGACACACAAAGAATTTTTCTATTACTTACTTCATATAAGTGCACTGAAGAGTTGCATCATAACTCAACATTATCATTATTTTCTGTATCAATGATAAGTGTTCCTCCTTTCATCAATTAAACTATAACTTTCAAGCTTTAGACTATTTCTGAATTAGTTTATTGTACTTTGAAATTGATTTCCCCTTTAAAACACTGTATGACACAGTACTGACATGGATCCTTAGACCCATGATCACAATCTCTTTAAGTATGTGCACTAGGCCAGATGCAGGGGCTCACGCCTGTAACCCTAGCACTCTGGAAGGCCGAGGCGGGTGGACTGTCTGAGCTCATGAGTTCAAGACCAGCCTGAGCAAAAAACCAGACCCCGTTTCTACCAAGAAAATAGAAAAACTGAGGCAAGAGGCTCACTTGAGCCCAAGATTTGGAGGTTGCTATGAACTATGATGTGATAGCACTCTACCCAGGCTAACAGCTTGAGATTCTGTCTCAAAGAAAAAAAAAAACGTGGTAATAATGGATCTCAACTGCAATTAATATATGAATTTAAGGATGGAGAAATGAGAAATGAACTTTGGTTTGATACTAGGTCATTACTAATGTATTCTCAAAAACATTTTCCCATTCTATGGTTTATCTTTTCTTTTACTTTCTTTTTGAGAGAGTCTATGTTGGCCCTCGGTAAAGTGCCATGGCATCACAGCGTACAGCAACCTCAAACTCTTGATCTCAAGTGATTCTCTTGCCTCAGCCTCCCAAGTAGCTGCGACTATTTTTTGTTGCAGTTGTTATTGTTGTTTAGCTGGCCTGGGCCGAGTTCGAACCTGTCAGCCTCGGTATATGTGGCTGGTGCTGTAACCACTGTGCTATGGACACTGAGGCTTTTTTTTAAAATAGTATCCTTTGAAACACAAAAATTTTTAATTTGATGAAATCTAATTTTTTTAGTCACCTGTGCTTTCATTGTTGTATCTAAGAAACCATTCCCTAATCCTAGGTCACGTAGATTTATACTTATTTTTTTTCCTATGAGTTTTACAGTGTTAGCCCTTATATTTACATCTTTGATCCATTTTGAGTTAATTTTTATATATGGGGTAAGGGTCCAACTTCATTCTTTTGCATGTGGACAACCAGTTGTCCTGGCACTATTTGTTGAAAAGACTATTCTTTCTCCATTACATTGTCATAGCACCCTCACCAAAGATCAATTAGTTATAAACATTTGGGTTCATTTCTAGACTTTAATTTTTGTTCCCTTGTTATATACCCATCCTTATACACCATTTTGATTATTATAGCTTTGTGGTAAATTTTAAAATCAAGACACATGACCCTTTCAACATTGCTTTTCAATGGTTTTGGTTATTCTACTTCTATTGTTTTGCTGGTTAACCAACTCTTTCCCCCTCCAATTCTGGCTATTCTAGGTCTCTTTTCATTTCCCTATGAACTTTAGAATCAGCATGTGAATTTCTGCAAAACAGCAACCCAGTATCTCACAAAAGAGTGAGCTGAATCTGTAGATCAATTTGAGACTACTGCCATCTTAACAATATCAGTCTTCCAAACCATTAATACAGAAAATCTTTCCAAGGCTTTTGAGAAAAGCTGTTTTTACTTTGGTTTATTCTTCAAGGAAAAAACAAGTTCTTCAATATATAAGGATGCAAGTTGGTGCACACCATTCACCACAGCCAAAAGTAGTTTTAGAAAGAAATGTACCCTTTAATCCCCAGATGTCACTCACAATAACAAAAACTAAGTGCTAGAATTTATATAGTAAGAATCTTTATTCATTTCTCCCCCAAATCTATAAGTTAACGGTAATTCATCCAAATTTGTAGGTAGAAAACAACCAGTAAAATTGCAAAATGAGAATTTAGAATCACACAGAATTTTTCAGCGCACCAACTGCTGGATATAGCAGTAACATTAAAAGCAGCCTATGTTCAGCTAAGTACCACCTGCAAACCAGTTAGTTCACTACAGGGCAGCAAAAAGCCCCAATGAGAAAAGTAGGACAGGGGTTTCGACAGAATCAAGCACTTAAAAATAGCACTTTTGCTGCTTCCTGCACTAACTTAATTAAGCAAAGACTTAAGTGCCCAGCCCAACTTAGGTAAAGACTTTTCCACAGATTCCAATGTAAGTATCCATCCTCATAGAAAGTTTATGTATTTTAGCATTGACTCCTTATGTTAACTTTGAGGTAAGTACTACTGTTAGCGCTGCTTGTAGAATAGGAAACTGGGGCAAAGAAAGGTTAAGGTGAGCTAAGAAGTGACAAGGGTTAGATTAACATTTTAGACACTTTAGGTAGTTTGGGTCCCTACCCATAATTACTATGTTGTTATAAGTCCTTCTGTGATACATAAGTGGAGTAAAACATGTCACAAATAACTATGTGTGGTATGGATTTTATTTTCTATGCCTATTTATGTGTGTACATAAATAATCATATAATACCACTTTATACAATAGTATTTCCCTTCGAGGAAGGCAATGCACAGAACCAAGGAAAGGAATTATCTTCATTTTTTCTGAATATAAAGGCTCTTCTTTTCGTAGTAGTATCTATCATAGTATTTCCAGTCCAACATGATATATCGAGCATATGGATTTTAAAAAGGAAGTAAAGAATCTGAAAAAGACATAAATTTCAACATACAACAGTGGTTTCCAAATTGAATTTCTAAATTATCCAATGAGGTGGAGGAAGAAAATACAAGAAATTCTACTGTATTAGAAATACTTGGGCGGTGCCTGTGGCTCATAGAGTAGGGCACCGGCCCCATATACCAAAGGTGGTGGGTTCAAACCCAGCCTCGGCCAAACTGCAAAACAGAAAAATAGCCGGGCAGGCGTTGTGGCAGGGGCCTGTAGTCCCAGCTACTCGGGAGGATGAGGCAAGAGAATAGCCTAAGCCCAGGAGTTGGAGGCTGCTGTGAGCTGTGTGACGCCACGGCACTCTACTGAGGGCAATAAAGTGAGACTATGTCTCTACCAAAAAAAAAAAAAGAAAGAAATACTTGTATCTTGGCTCAGTGCCTGTAGCTCAGCAGCTAAGGCACCAGCCACATACACCAGAGATGGTGGGTTCCAATCCAGACTGGGCCTGCCAAACAACAACAACTGCAACAAAAAAAATAGCTGGGCATTGTGGCAGGCGCCTGTAGTCTCAGCTACTTTGGAGGCCGAGGCAAGAGAATTGCTTGAGCCCAGGAGTTGGAAGTTGCTGTGAGCTGTGATGCCACAACACTCCACTCAGGGCAACAGCTTGAAGCTATGCCTCAAAAAAAAAAAAATAAAATAGAAAAACTCTGGCAAGAGGATGGTTTGAGCCCAAGAGTTGATGGTTACTGTGAGCTATGATGCCACACATTCTACCCAGGGTGACCGCTTGACACACTGTCTCAAAAAAAGGAAAAAACAAAAACAAAACAAAAAACACAAACCGAATATTGAAAATGTAATGTATATCAAAAGGTAAAACACTGAAGCTCTTCAAAGGTATTCCAAAGTCCTTTTATTGGCCAGGCATGATGGTTCACACCTGTAATCCTAGAACTGGGAGGCCCTAGCAGGACAGCTTGAGCTCAGGAGTTTGAGAAAAGCCGAGCAAGAGTGAGACCATGTCTCTACTAAAAATAGAAAAACTTAGCTTGAGGAACAGGCCCAGGAACTTGAGGTTGCTGTGAGCTAGGCTTAGGCCATGGCAATGTGGCCTAGGCCCTGGAGACAGAGCAAGACTGTCCCTGCACCCAAAAAGTCCTTTTACTGTTTGGGAATGAGATCAGTATATTAACTTTTAGAATACTAAATTAAATTTGCATAGTAAAAATTCAGGGCAACCATAAAAGATTAGAAATAAAGGTTTTAAATTGTCAACTAGTTATAAAAATATGTAGAACTAGGGTGATCAACAACAATAACAGTAATTAATCAACTTTTACAAAGAGGAGAAAAAACAGAAAACTAGGTAAATACAAATCAGAATGACGATGGCAAAAACTAGCCCAACTCTATCAATAATCCTAATACATGTGAATGGTGTAAGCTCTTCAATAAAAGGCAAATTCAGATTGGACTAAAAAACAAAAATCTACCTTTATGATATTTAAGAAAGAAACAAAAGACCGTTGAACAGCTCAGGGGCTAGAGTACTAATGCCCCACCCAGTTGAAAATCTGCATTTAACTTCTGGCTTTCCACAAACTCTACTGCTATTGATGGTGTAAACTGCAGTGATGGCTTCACAAATTTCCTTTGCTTTTTTTTCCTTACCATTTATTCTTATACTAGATTCATCTACTGTGAAATGGTGGGCAACCACAGCTACCAACTTTGATCTTTGGTATATAAGAAGCAATTTGTCCTTTACTTACAATGTAGTAACTTTTCTCTACTTTTTAGGAGCACTTTTAACATCACTAGTAGCACTTCCTATGTATGGGTTTCATGGTATTATTCAAGATTTATGATATTGCATTAACTACAGTGAAAAATATGCAACACCTATAAGATAAATTTTTACCAAAATGTACATTTTATTGGGGAGACAAACTGCTCATATGGAAATGATCTGTGTCACACATAATTTTAAGCAGATACTTTAAACATTTAAGCTCAATGAAATAGTAACAATAGGTGTTTATGAAATTAAGTGTATGTTATAATTAATTTTATGCAGTTATAATACTAAATCTTTACATTTAAATTCTCAACTACGAATGGCACCATTTATAATCTATGTGTAAGTTTAGATAAATTTTAACTTTTTATAATATATGTGTGTATAGTTTATGATAGTAAATACTCAAACTACTGGCTGTATAAATTTTATGTAGTCATGAAATACCTAACTTTTTATTTTCTAATATTTCTACACTACCCAGTTGGTCTGAAAGTTTTTTCAAATTGTCATAGATCTCCAAAAAATTTTCCAATAAATTTATTGAAAAAAATTCACCCCCCACAACCATGCTGGACTAGAAAAATAAAAAAAAACCACATAAGTGGACCCAGGCAGTTCAAACCTGTGTTCCAAAGTATATACCTAAAGCATAAAGGGAAGACTGAAAACAAAGGCATGGAAAACAGATATATAAAGAAAATACTAATAAAATAACTATACATTTTAAAGTGACTTTAACATGAAAGCATCCTTTGGAATACAGACTCATCAATCAAAATAAATGATTCAATTTGCAGGGAAGATACAATAATTTCAAATATTTGCACATCTAGTGTATAACAGCCTCAAAATAAATAAAGCAAAAACTAAGAAAAGCACAGAGAAATTAAGATAAATTTTTCACAATGAAGGGCAATTTCAACATTCTATTTTTGATAAAGTCAAGTAGGCTAAAACTCAGCAAGGTCAAGATCTGGACAACTTATCAGGAGAGCTTTGAACACAAAATGAACACAAAATTCTCAATCCTCTAATTCCGAGTCCACTTTCCTTCAAAATACACATGGAAAATGTACAAAATTGATTATGCACTAAGCAACTATTAACAGTTTTCAAGGAATATGCATAATAAAGATCACATCTAACCACAATTCAGTTAATTCAGGAGTGTATAATTGAAAAGACAAAAGACAAAAACAAACAAAACCTATGTACATATTAAAAAGACATTTTGAAATAACTTATGGGTCAAAGATGAAAATTACAATGGATATAACAGAAACTTTGATAGTGAAATCCTTATGTGTAAAAACTTGTGAAATGCAATAAAAGTGGCACAACAGGAAAAATGTATAGGCTGGGTATGGTGGCTCAACGGTGTAATCCTAGCACACTGGGAAGCCAAGGTGAAAAAACACGAAGAAAAGAGAAATATATAGGGTGTCCATAAAGTTTGTGTGCAATTTTATATTTAAAATAAGAAATAAGAGCAGGCTAGGGGCAGTGGCTTATGCCTGTAATTCTAGCACTTGAATTGAATTGAGGCTTGAAGCTTGAAAATAGGAATGAGAGACCAGCCTAAGACACATAGTGAGATCCTGCCTCTACAAAAACATAGAAAAATTATAGTTAGTGGGATGATATACTCCTGTAGTCACAACTACTGGGGAGGCTGAGGCAGGAGACTGCTTGAGTCCAAGAGTTTAAACTTGTAGTGAGTTATGTTGGTGCCACTGCCTTCTATCCTGGGCAAGAGAGTAGGACCATGCCACATAAATAAAATAAAACAAGCAAAAAAGAGAGCTGAAGGGCGGCACCTGTGGCTCAGTGAGAAGGGTGCCAGTCCCATATACCAAGGGTGATGGGTTCAAACCCAGCCCTGGCCAAACTGCAACAAAAAATAGTCAGGCGTCGTAGCGGGTGCCTGTACTCCCAGCTACTCAGGAGGCTGAGGCAAGGGAATTGCCTAATCCCAGGAATTGGAGGTTGCTGTGAGCTGTGTGATACCACGGCACTCTACTATGGGTGATAAAGTGAGACTCTGTCTCTATCAAAAAAAAAAAAAAGGAGAGAGAGAGAGAGAGAGCAGAAATCAATTAACTAAAGATGTTAAAAGAGAAATAAAGTCCAAATTGCTGTTCCTTGAAAAGTGTGTTGCTGTTATCTTTGAAAAGACTGGCAAAATAAACTTCTGGTGACAGACTGACCCAAAATAAGTAGAGAAGCAGCACATATATATGTTGTGAAGAGGAAAGGATAATAAGAATAAAGATGCTAGAGAGATGAAAGAAAACTTAATTGCTCAAACAGGACTAAAGAGATGTGTGGCCAGGGGGGCGGTGGCTCATGCCTGTAATCCTTGCCCTCTGGGAGGTCGATGTGGGAGGATCACCTAAGCTCAAGAATTCAAGACCAGCCTAAGCAAGAACGAGACCCCCATCATCTCTATGAAAAATAGAAAAACTAGCTGGGTGTTGTGGCACACACCTATAATCCTCGCGCTCTGGGAGGCCAAGACTACCCTGAGCAAGGGCAAGACCCTGCCTCTACTAGAAATAGAAAAAAAGAGCTGGGCGTTGAGGCGGGCACCTATAGTCCCAGCTACTTGGGTAGACTGAGGCAAGAGGCATTTTGGAGCTTAAGAGTTTAAAGTCTCTGTGAGCTACGACTCCAGGGTACTCTACCCAGGATGACAAAGTGAGATTCTGTCTCACAAAAAAAGAAAAAAGAAGAAAGAGAAAGGGATGCTACCATCAATTCATAACAATACATGTTCACATTTACATTTTTAAAACCTGCCAAAGTTTTAACTGTAAAACAATGGAGCAAAAAAAGCACTGCGGTGTCACTATGCACTTGTGACAAAGCAATCTAGTAATACTAAGAATCCTCATTGATGAAGAGGTACTTGGTAACATTTTAATTTAGCCTTTTAATTTTAAAATACCACAATAATATAGAAATCCACACAAAATATGTAGCTTAATGTATCTTTATAAGGCAAAATACCTTCTAACCATCACCCAGGTCAAAAAACAGAATTTTCCCAGCTACTCCACAAGCCTCTCCATGTATCCCACCTTAATCCTCCAGTAGTAATCATTATGTATCTTTTCTAACAAAGTGACTTTATGAGGACTTTTTGCTTATGTGTTCGGTGCTGGCTATCACAAAACATATGCATGGACTTTCTTTGGCTAATGAGCTTTTCTTAGTGTTTGTGCATTTACTGTGTGGCCCAAGACAATCTTTATTTTTCCAATGTGTGGCACTCTACCCAGGAAAAAAAAAGGTTGGACAATCCTGGGCTAGAGGTTCTTTGTGGTTTCACACACAAGTGTGTATCCCTAGACACTACAGCTTAACTTCGCCACTTTTATTTTGTCCTTTAATGTCAAAATCTCACACTGTTTGACTTACGAGTGTATCCTAGAGACTGTATTTTGCCTGTTGGACACTCAGGGTGCAGCTCAACCAAAATATTCCTATGGCGCCTGTATTCTGGCAAGCTGTCTACTGTATTAGAAATTTGAGGCTTGGCGCCTGTGGCTCAATTGGCTAAGGCACCAGCCACGTACACCTGAGCTGGTGGGTTCGAATCCAGCCCAGACCCGCCAAACAACAATGATGGCTGCAACCAAAAAATGGCTGGGCGTTGTGGCGGGCGCCTATAGTCCCAGCTACTTGGGAGTTGGAGGCAAGAGACTCGCTTGAGCCCAGGAATTGGAGGTTGCTGTGAGCTGTGATGCCATGGCACTCTATCCAGGTGACAGCTTGAGCCTCTGTCTCAAAAAAAAAAAAAAAAAAAAAGAAAGAAATTTGATAACTTGGGTTCAAATCTTTGGCAAGACTAAGGCAGTGTTTTGTTCTTTCATCAGGAAGTATAGAACAACTGGTTTTTGCTGTTTAAAAAAAACAAACAGGCCAGGGACAATGGCTCATGCCTATAATCCTAGCACTCTGGGAGGCCAAGGAGCTCAGGAACTGGAGACCAGCCTGAGCAGGAGTGAGACCCATCTCTACCAAAAACAGAAAAACTAGCCGGGGATGGGGATGGAGGCAGGCTCCTTGTAGTTCTACCTACTCAAGAGGCTGAGGCAGAAGGATCTCTTGAATCCAAGAGTTTGAGGTTGCTGCGAGCTATGGCACCACAGCATTCACCCAGGGCAAGAGAGTGAAACAGTCTCAAAAAAAAAAAAAAAAAAAGAAAAAGGATAGCGTAAATGCTCCATCATTTTATTTACCCAGTTTTCAAGACAATTAATATCAGCTATTTTCCAGAAGGTAACAAATTAGGATTCCCTGAAAAAAAAAAATTCCTATGAAATCATGAATTTAAACCTATTTCATAGGCTTTAACTCACAGCAATTTTCCCCTCAAATCCTTCAGTCTTTCACCAATGGGAACCAAAGTTGGTTTCTGTATCCTTCTGATATGACTCCAGCATTCACTGATGGTTTTTTGCTATGTGAGATACTAAGACATTCCAGGACCATCTTAACATTTCCTGTCCTATATCTGGAATCAGACATTTCTCAAGAAGCCCAGTCCACTAAATAGAAGTACTCAAAGACCAAAATCTGGGAATAAGGGATTAATCTATGAGTTAATCATTGTTTCTATATCTTTCCAATAGACAGAACTAGACAAAATATTTATTTATAGATAAAACACAATATGAGTTCATAAAAATTTGAATACAAATTCAGAACAGAGTTTTTTACTTGTCTGAAGCTCATATTCCATTAAATTCCTCAAAAGCTCATGAAAATAATGACTTTTAAAATTCTGCATACAAATGACAATTGATGCCCTTTTTTTGAAGGTCCCTTTTGCTTCACGTACATTTTTTTTTTTTTTTTTGGAGAAAGAGTCTAAGTTGCCCTTGGTAACGTGCCATGGTGTCACAGCTCACACCAACTTCAAACTCTTGGGCTTAAGCAATTCTCTTGCCTCAGCCTCCCAAGTAGCTGGGACTACAGGCACCCACCACAACGCTTGGCTATTTTTTGGTTGGAGTTGTCATTGTTGTTTAGCAGGCCTGGACTGGGTTTGAACCTGCCAGCCTCAGTGTATGTGGCTGATGCCCTACTCACTGAGCTATGCGCGCTGGGCTTCTCTGCTCGTCTTGATTCCATTCCATCTCATATGCAGTCTTGTCTGAAGGGAACCCTGGTGAACTAGTTGGAGAGTTCATGGGGAACAGACTGCCATAGGTCCTTTTGACCTAACTGCTGCTACACTTTGCAAAATCCCTAGCAACATGGCTACTCAAATCAGCCCACTCACACTGCAGTTATTACCTACTGGCTATTCTAAGGTTTTCTTGTTCTGGGGTCCATCATGTATCAAACAGTATATAATACTGACATGGAAAATTACATAGTGCAGGCTTGGCTCCTGTACCTTGGTGGCTAGGGCGCCAGCCACATACACCAGAGCTGGCACGTTCAAATTTAGCCCGGGCCTGCCAAACAACGACAGTTACAATCAAGAAAGAAAAGAAAAGAAAGAGAGAGAGAGAGAGAGAGAGAGAGAGAAATAAAGACAGACAGACAAGACAGAAAGAAAGACAGACAGACAGACAGACAGAAAGAAAGAAAGAAAGAAAGACAGACAGACAAGACAGACAGACAGAAAGAAAGACAGAAAGACAGACAGACAGAAAGACAAAGAAAAGAGAAGAAAATTACACAGCGTAGTCAAAAATTTTTAAAAGAGACAAAATAAAGAGATGAATATAGGATGGATGGTTTGTTCATAAAGGCTTCATGAACAAACCTCAGCAAGAGTAAGATCCTATCACTACTAAAAATAGGGAAAAATAGCCGAGCCTTGTGGTGGTGACTTGTAGTCACAACTACTTGGAAGACAGAGGCAAGAATATCATTTATGCCCTAGAGTTTAAGGTGCTGTGAGCTATGATGATGCCACAGTACTCTATGCAGGGTGACACAGTTTTACTCTGTCTCAATAAAATAAATAAAAATAAAGGCTTTATGATACCCACGGTTTATAAATCATAAGGTTTCACAAAAACTGAAACAATTTAAAGGACACAGTTTAGGAGAAACAAAAAAATGTACTCCAAGGTTCAAAAAACATATGTTAGAAATAATAACATAAGCATACAGAATTTTCGGTGAGGTTTTAAAATTCAGATTCTTTTTTTTTTTTTTTTTCATTTCAGATCTTAGTAGAATAAAACAAAGAAACCAGAATCCTCCCTGATGAGAAAAGGAGGACCAGGGTGGCGCCTGTGGCTTAAGGAGTAGGCACCAGTCCCATTTAAAACGGGGATGTTGGGTTCAAGCCAGGCCCCAGGCCAAACTGCAAAACAAACAAACAAAGAAAAAAAAAAAACAGAAAGACCAGAGGTTTTAGAATAGAGGAAAAGGGCTATGTTGGTCCATGGGCCATGTAACTGAGCTATGTGGCATTAGTTTTGGGCAATAAGAGGAGGGGACATTCTCACAAAGGAGTCACATGTGAGAGTCACATTTTGGAAGTTAAAAGATAGCAGGAACTGGGGAGCATGGGGGGAAGAGATGAGAAAGTGGAAACAAAAGAATCAATGGGAAGCTAGCTGTAATGTCAGATACATAAAGTAGGACCACTAGGACAGTATGTTATAGACAAGATGCTATGGGAGGGGAAACATAAAGATAACTAAGATCTCCAGTTCCAGAAAACAGAGGAAAAACAAACAAGAAGGCAAGAAGAATGTACAAATACTTTTAAGTAGGAGCTTTCCAAAAACCAACAAAATTCTGCTAATTTTAAGGTTGGGTAACTGAGTTCACAGGAGTTCACTGCACTAATCTTTCCATTTCTGAGAACATTAAAAATGTCCACAATTAAAGATTTTAAAAAATTTCTGAAAACTACAGATATGAACCTTTCTCTTTATATCTTCTGTTTTTCTAATACATATAATCGTTACTTTTCTAATAAATGTAATTTGTAAAAATCCACTGAAAACATTTAATGTCTCACAAAAAAAAAGTGTAAAAGAAAGTGAAATATTATTACCTTGATTTTTTTCTATATTATCTCCTTTTGTTTCTTCTTCTTTAATGGGGGGACTTATTCTAGGGGTCCTACTTTGGCCCTGGACCACTTCTGCTAACAAATCTTCCTGAGAAGTTCGAGTTCTGGGAGCAACTGGAAGTGTCTGTTTCTGTGGGACTTTAACATAAAAGCAAAAAAAGAAGGAAATACAAATGTAGCAACACATCAAAATTCAATAGTGAACATGTCATATTAAACATAAACTCCTCCTTGGGATTAGCTTAGAATATATAAGGAGTTTAAAACTGTCCACAGATGCCACTCATTTTTTTCTCTAGAACATTCCTAAGATAGCTGACTTACTACCTATGTGTGTTCAAGCCACATGTCATGAATACAATATATCACAATACAATAAAAAAATACCCTATGTTCAGGCGGCGCCTGTGGCTCAGTGAGTAAGGCGCCAGCCCCACATATAGACTTGGTTCAAACCCAGCGCCGGCCAAACTGCAACAAAAAAATAGCCGGGCATTGTGGCAGGCACCTGTGGTCCCAGCTACTCAGTAGGCTGAGGCAAGAGAATCATCTGAGCCCAGGAGTTGGAGGTTGCTGTGAGCTGTGACGCCATGGCACTCTACCAAAGGTGACAAAGTAAGACTCTGTCTTTAAAAATAAGAAAAGAAAAATAGCATATGTTGTATTCATTTTTAACCAAATGCAGCATAGGCTCTGCTTCATGATCTTATATCAATTTCAAATTGCAATTTAGCCTGAGAGTAGAGGCTCATGTAATCCTAGCACTCTGGAAGGCCAAGGCAGGTGGATCACCTGAGTTCAAGATCAGCCTAAAGAAGATCAAGACCCCTCATCTCTACAAAGTACTTGAGCGTATGGTGAGTGCCAACTACTTGGGAGGCTAATATAAGAGGATTACTTGAGCCCAGGAGTTTGAAGTTGCTGTGAGCTATGACACCATAGCACTCTACCCAGGGTGACAAAGTGAGACTGTCTCCAAAAAAAAAAATTGTAATTCAGGCTCGGCGCCTGTGGCTCAACGGGCTAAGGCGCCAGCCACATACACCTAAGCTGGCGGGTTCGAATCCAGCCCGGGCCCGCCAAACACAATGATGGCTGCAACCAAAAAATGGCCAGGCATTGTGGCAGGTGCCTGTAGTCCCAGCTACTTGGGAGGCGGAGGCAGGAGACTCGCGTGAGCCTAGGAATTGGAGGTTGCTGTGAGCTGTGATGCCACAGCACTCTATCCAGGGTGACAGCTTGAGGCTCTGTCTCAAAAAAAAAAAAAAATTGTAATTCAAATAACCTACACAGAGAAATTTCAATACTATTTCTTAAAATTTAAGGATTATAAAAACAAGGTATTTCAAGATCATGAAAATTCTCTAAATTGCTCATCATTCTAGGCTATTAATAATGCTGATAAACCAGAAAAGGGAATGTAAATAAACTGTTAGGTCGAGTGCTGGCCTTTGTCTGATAATCCTTATTCTATATGCCGAAACCTGCTTAATTTTATGTTCAAGTTTAAATTATGAATGAGCAAGGAAAAGCAAGAGGACACATGAGTATCAGGATTGAAAATTTATGGCTGACAGTTTAGTCCACTTTAGGAAAGGGATCACAAAAAAGAGATACAAGAGAGAATGGACAAGCAGAGCAATGTGGTAAGAGCATTCATAAAATCCATTGCAAAAATTGAAAAATCTTTTCAGAGTAGGTAATTACCATCAACAGAAGTTTTACACACTGGCTATGCCAGGTCAGGCAAAGTACACAATTTAACAACAAAACTCAATCAGTCTGCATTTCAGAATGAACTTTCCTTAAGGAGCTGATTCATCTCCTTTGTTTTAGAAACATGTAATACCTTTACATTCTCTCATAAAATGATTTATTTAGTACTTCTACTGGGACTGGAGTAGGAACATCACAAAAGAGGTAATTCTCTATCTTATATTCCATTCTCTTTTGTTCCACTGAAAACAATCTGTTTATAAACAAATTTCTATAACTTCAACCACTTATTATATAATTTTCCTTTTTTTTGAAAGGGTCTCTTGGGCCAGGCACAGTGGCTCATACCTGTATTCCTAGCATTCTGGGAGGCAGAGGTAGGTGGATTGCTGGAGCTTAGGAGTTAAAGACCAGCCTGAGCAAGAGTGCAACTATCTCCACTAAAAACAGAAAAACTACCAGGTATTGTGGTGGGTCCCAGCTACTTGGGAGATGGAAACAAGAGAAGCACTTGAACCCAAGAATTTTAGGTTGCTGCAAGCTACAAAAATGTCACAACACTCTACCCAGGGCAACAGAGTGATAGTCTGTCTCAAAAACAAAAAAAAGACAAGTCTCACTCTGTCACCTAGGATGGATCTCCTAGGTAGCACAATCATTGTCTGCTATAACCTCAAACTCCTAGACTAAAGCAATCCTTGTGCCTTAGTCTCCTGAGTAGCTGGGACAACCAATACGTACCACCACACTTGGTTAATTTTTGAATTTTTTTTCTTTTGTTGAAATAGAGTCTATGTTGCCTAGTCTGGTCTTGAACTCCTGGCCTTATAGAATCCCTTCACCTCAGCCTTCCAAAGTGCTGGGATTACAGGTGTGAGCCATTTTGCCTGGCTCCAATTTTACTCCTTTTTATATCATAAATTCTTTTTTTTTTTTGGCAGTTTTTGGCTGGGGCTGGGTTTGAACCCGCCACCTCCTCCATACCGGGCTGGCGCCCTACTCCTCTGAGCCACGGGCACCGCCCTATTATCATAAATTTTTATCTAACATCAAATCTAATGTTATTAATATGAAAGTTCCACTTTTATCAAGACTCTCTTTAAAACTGTTATTATGTACTTTACACATATTAGAAAGGGAAAAGAGGGAATAAAAGGTATAACATGGTGCTCAAAGAACTAAACTCCACTGACAGCTGATGGTCAAATCTCCCCTTATTTTAATTTTTTTTTGAGTCAGAGTCTCACTCTGTCATCCTGAGTAAAGTTCCATGGCACTATCACAGCTTACATTAACCCCAAACTCCTCTTGCCTCAAACTCCCAAACAGCTGGGACTACGGGTGTGCGCCACCACGCCTGACTAGTTTTCCTTTTTTTTTTAGACAGAGCCTCAAGCTGTCACCCTGGATAGAGTGTCGTGGCATCCACAGCTCACAGCAACCTCCAATTCCTGGGCTCCAGCAAGTCTCCTG
>CAUYON010030020.1:0-48905 GCA_963573935.1 Arctocebus calabarensis
GTCCCAGCTACTAGGGAGGCTGAGGCAAGAGAATCGCTTAAGCCCAAGAGCTGGAGGTTGCTGTGAGCAGTGTGATGCCACGGCACTCTACCCAGGGCGATAAAGTGAGACTCTGTCTCTACAAAAAAAAAAAAAAAAAGCCTTTTAAAAAAAAGTCACTCAAGTATTTTATGTGTCTGTTTTATTAGTGAGTTCTAAGTTCCAAGGATGGTTGTGAGTTATGAAAAATTGTGCTTAGAGAATTAAAACCATGAACAGTTCACCGCATGTTTAAATATATGTACCCAGGATCCTCCTATGACCCATCTAATATGTTTGTATTTTCCCAATGTTTAGTTGTCTGCTTTTAATCCGAAGCAGTTTGCAAGGTTCTTATTTTTGTGGTCAATTCATAATAAGTTGTAAAGGCATCCCAACAAAGCACTTTGATTTCCCAATATTGTGGGTCACATTCTCATTTCTGTTTTTAACTAAGTTTTTTTTCTTTTCAATAATTGGACATAATTTTATTTTTAAGGGCATCTTCATTTCCCCCAAACCAAACACTGGAATCTCTACTTTAGTTGCTTTATATTTGCTTCTGTAATTTTAGGAAAAACCCTTACATATATTTTAGTTCTAAAAGTGGTGCTAGCATGCATTCCTGCTTACTGGATTTTATGTTCACATTTCTTCATAAACATGTGCTTTATGTATGGCATGTGCCAATTGCCAAAAATATGAAACCACTGGGTGCCAAATAAGTTATTTTAATTTTCATTTTGGTTGAAGTTGAGATTAATTTCTCATGAAAATTCATAACAGCAGCGAGAGGATCAAAGACTACACAGTGTGCATGCCTTCCACATTCAGGGATTGATTAAGTATATGCTAAAGGGAAAGATCATTAAAAGAAAATATCTTTCTTTCTATTCCATTTCCCTAAATGTAGGGCGTGGGCAGTGGGATTAGCAGTCTGGGGTTTCTTGTTTTTAATTGCCTCACAAACTTGACATGCTATTTCACAACTTCTTTTATGTAAAACAAATACCTTCCCCCTTGCTCCATGCCTGGAGATGTGGAGTCAAGCTCATCAAGTTGTTGTTTGTATTCTTTACTCATTTTTTACATGTTTACAATATTGAGAATACATAAATGATTCATGAATCTGTATTATTGAAAAGTTGTTTTACATCCACCCAGATGACATTCATCTTAATCTAGTAGCTCCTAGGAGGGAGAGGTGGAAGGTTTAGCAGAAGATAGTCTTTATTTATTTATTTATTTATTTATTTTGTAGACCCTTGGTAGAGTGCTGTAGTGTCACACAGCTCACAGCAACCTCCAACTCCTGGGCTTAGGTGATTTTCTTGCCTCAGTAGCTGGGACTACAGGCGCCCACCACAACGCCCGGCTATTTTTCTGTTTTGCAGTTAGGCTGAGGCCAGGTTTGAACACGCCACCTTCAGTATATGGGGCTGGCGCCCTATTCAATGAGCCACAGGCACTGCCCAGAGGATATTCTTTAAATAGACAGATTTTTTAAGAAGCATCTATATTTCTCTAATTAACTATATATAACAAGACAAAGGGGTTGCTTTATTTTTCTTTGAGCAAATTGAAGCTAAGAGGCTGGCAAATATCTCAGTAAAAAAGAAGTAATTGTGGTTAAGAAATGAAAATATTCAGTTTATTTAATTCTAATATAAAGTAAAAGCTACCCTATTATTTAGATTATGGCATGTGGACTACTTTTCCCGCTTTTCATGGGACTCAACTGATAAACAAATGTCACAAACACTAATCATGCCTCAATGAGCTTGGGGATAAGGGTGCTAAAAAGACAGGCTAAGATTTGGGTTAACACTCAGTGACCTTTCGTTCTTATCTCTACAATTTACTGGTTATTAACACTGTCATTTTATTTTTCTGACTGTGTTTAGAAGATTACATGGGAAATGACATATAAGCAGATTATTTTAAATATCTAATTGATATATTTTAATTACAGCCACTGTCATTTTCCTTCTTTGGTTGTATTTTTTTCCCTTTTCTATTACATATGTCCACATAAATAGAGATTTATTCCCAAAGTCCTTTTCCTGTACTCTTTCTTTCATCTTACATTCTAAGATGTAATCAACTCTAATGCCTTTTACAGATAAATGTGAAAAAGAGCCCCAAATCTCCATCTTTTTCATGGAAATGCCCTCAAGTTATGTTTTGTTACTTTTTAATTTGCTTTTTCTTTTTTTTCTTTTTTTTTTTTTTTTGAGACAGAGCCTCAAGCTGTCACCCTAGATAGAGTGCTGTGACATCACAGCTCACAGCAACCTCCAAATCCTGGGCTCAAGCGAGTCTCCTGCCTCTGCTTCCCAAGTAACTGGGACCACAGGCGCCCGCCACAACGCCCGGCCATTTTTTGGTTGCAGCCGTCATTGTTGTTTGGCGGGCCCGGGCTAGATTCGAATCCACCAGCTCAGGTGTACGTGGCTGGCGCCTTAGCCTGTTGAGCCACAGGTGCTGAGCCTTAATTTGCTTTTTCTTTAAAAATTTCTCAGCGAATAATATGCCTTTACCTATCCTGCTTTACATAAAATTCTTGAAGTACTACCTTTATTTCACCCACACTTTGTAGATAGTTTTATGCTTTTTTTTTTTTTTTTTGTGGAGACAGATTCTCACTCTATCACACTCGGTGGAGTGCTGTGAAGTCACAGCTCACAGCAACCTCCAGTTCTTGGGCTCAAGCGATTCTCTTGCCTCAGCCTCCCGAGTAGCTGGGACTACAGGCGTCCGCCACAGCGCCCAGCTAATTTTTGATGCAGTTCAGCCGGGGCCGGGTTTGAACCTGCAGCCCTCGGTATATGGGGTTGGCACCCTACTCACTGAGCCACAGACGCTGCCCCAGTTTTATGCTTTCTTTAATCTTTTGTTCTCACAAAGCAACACTAGTTTTATTTTATTTCCCATTAACTAGTTCTCATTAAAATTTCTTTGTCGTTGTAATTAATTGGCTCTTTTTGTAATCAATTTTACTTAGAACACAGTGAGCCCATAATAAGTTTAATTTTGAATTTGTATGGTGAACAAACTACATTATTTAAAAGCCTTTTTTTTTTTTTTTTTTTTTTTTGAGACAGAGCCTCAAGCTGTCACCCTGGATAGAGAAGGTCTGTGGCATCACAGCTCACAGCAACCTCTAATCATTGGGCTCAAGCGAGTCTCCTACCTCCACCTCCCAAGTAGGGGGACTACAGGCGCCCGCCACAACGCCCGGCCATTTTTTGGGTTGCAGTCATCATTGTTGTTTGGCAGCCTGGGCTGGATTCCAACCCGCCAGCTCAGGTGTACGTGGCTGGCACCTTAGCTGCTTCAGCCACAGGTGCGAAGCCTATTTAAAAGTCTTAATAGTAAAATCATACTGGTCGTTAGAGCTCTCATTCTTTCATCCAAGCCTAAACATTCATACAACAAACTTCCTGGCTTTAATTTAAAGAGGAAAAACGAATGTTCATTAATATTCACTGATCAAATCAAATCTAATTTATAAACAACAGGGTGGGACCATACATTTTAAGCTGGAAATTTTATAAGCCCTTATTTCAAAGGAGCAGTATCTCCTCTGATTTTTGACAAGTGTACAATTCTATGAGTTCTGGCAAAAGTATGATTTTCTGATTACCACCAGAGGCAAGATTTAGAAAGATTTTTATCACTTTTTCAATCCCCTCCCCTCTATTCTTTCATAGACAGCTCCTGGTGCCAGCACTTGCTTCCGGCAACCAGCAACCATTGGTGTGTTCTCTGTCCCTATAGTATTGCATTTTCTAGAATGTCATACAAATGGAATCATGCAATGTATAGCCTTTTGGTTCTCGCTCACTTCATTTAACAAATTGCATTTGCATTGTATCATGTTGTTGTGTGTATCCATAGTTAGTTACCTTTTACCCTAGTCCTCCATTTTATGTTCATACCAGTTGGATCAGCCATTTGCTACAGCTTGAAGGACGTTTGAGTTGCTTTCAGGTTCTAATAATTATGAGTAAACCTGCTCTAGACTTACGCATACAGATTCTTCTGTTAACATAAATTTTCACTTTCTCTGAGGTAAATATTTAGGAGTAGAATTACTGGATGATGTGATTTTTGTCAAGAAATGTAAGCCTGTTTTCCAAATTGGCTGCACCATTTGGATTTCAACCAGCAATCTGTGAAATTTTCAGTTGGTCAAATGCTTGCAGTTTACCTGACCTTGGATGTCTCTTCTGCTATTTTAAAATAAAAGTTTAGTTATTCTGTTAGATATGTGGTGATATCTCATTGTGAATTAAGTTGCCTTTCCCTGAAGACAAATATTTCTACTGCTACAGTTTTGGTGCTTACTATCTCTCAGTTAGATCGTGGATAACCTCTACGTGCTCCTCCCTGACACTGTGTTGAATCCCCTTCATTCTAACCTTCACACTGTAAAGTTTATTTTCTAAAGCACTACTAAAACTTTGACACATGCACACTTAAAAGACTTTCATGGTTTCTTAGCAGAGGGAGTGATGCATTTGTTCATAATACAATCATGCCAAGCAGAATGACGTTCAGTCAAGTCTGACCACATAGATTACAGCAGTCCCATAAGATTACAATGGAGCTGAAAAATTTCTATAGTGTACTGACATCATCATCATAAGGGCACAATGTAATTTGTTACTCAAATGTTTGTGTGGAGCTTCTGGTGTAAATAAACCTATTATGCTGCAAGACATATAATTGTAGACATATACAAATGTAGATATTATGTGACACTTGATAAGAGCAATACACAGTATCATTATTTCATAGTACACTCATTCTACTTATGAAAATGAGAATTTAGCTGTAAAACAGCCTTAGGAAGGTCCTTCAGAAGGTATTCCATAAGAAGGTATTGTTATTATAGGACAGAACCGCTCCAGGTGTGTTATTATCCCTAAGATTTCCAGTGGGACAAGATTTGAAGGTGGAAAACAATAATATTGATGATCCTGATCCCATGTAGGCCTAGGATAATATGTCTTTTTATGTCTTAGTTTTTTTTTAAAAGATTAAAATGTAAAAAAGCTTATGAAATTAGGATATAAAGAAATAAAATGTTTTGTACAGCTGTGTAATATGTTTGTGTTTTAAGCTAAATGTTATAAAAGCAAAAAAATTAAATGATTTAAAAGTTTGTAAAGTACAAAAGTTTTAGATTAAGATTAATTCATTATTTTTTTATAGTGTTTATAGTTATAGTGACTTTATAGTATTTATAAAGTCTATAGCAGACTTAGTAATATCCTAGGCCTTCACATTCACTCACCACGCACTCTCCTCTCACTCACTAACTCATTCAGAATGACTTCTTGTCCTGCAGGCTCCCTTTATGGTAAGTGCCTTATACCAACGTACCATTTTTTAAAAATCTTTTACACTGTATTTTTACAATACCATTCCTATTTTTTTTTTTTTTTAGACAGAGCCTCAAACTGTCACCCTGGACAGAGTACCGTGGCATCACAGCTCACAGCAACCTCCAATTCCTAGGCTCAAGCGAGTCTCCTGCCTCTGCCTCCCAAGTAGCTGGGACTACAGCTGCCCGCCACAACACCCGGCCATTTTGGTTTTTTTGGTTGCAGCCGTCATTATTGTTTGGCGGGCCCAGGCTGGATTTGAACCTGCCAGCTCAAGTGTACGTGGCTTGCACCTTAGCCCATTGAGCCACAGGCGCTGAGCCACCATTCCTATTTTTAAATATGTTTAAATACACAAATACTTACCCTTTTGTTACCATTGTGTTTACAGTTTTGGGTAAGTAACATGATGTACAGATGGGTTTGTGTAAGTACACTGGTTTTGCACTCTGAGGGAATAGCCTAAAGACGCATTTCTCAGAATGTGTTCCCATCATTAAGCTATGCATTGGTATAATTACAAATGTTTTTTCTTAAGAGTTTACCATGGACTGGGTAAGGTAGTTCCTACTTGTAATCCTAGCACTCTGGGAGGCCAAGCTACGTGGATTGCCTGAGCTCAGGAGTTCCAGACCAGCCTGCGCAAGAGTAAGACCCTGTCTCTAAAAAAATAGCCAGGCTTTGTGGTGAGTGCCTGTAGTCCCAGCTACCAGGGAGGCTGAGACAAGAGAATCACTTGAGCCCTAGAGTTTGAAGCTACTGTGAACTATATGATGCCACAGCACTCTACCAAGGTTGACAAAATAAGACTGTCCCCCCAAAATAAATAAATAAATAAATAATAAAAGAGTTTAGGGTGGCTTACTTGCTACACCAATTATTTCAAATGTATTAATTCATATAATAGTTATAGCAACATTATGGGGAAGATAGAGTTGTTTTAATTTTAAAGTGAGCAAACTAAGGTACAGAAATGTTAGGAAGATTTTCCAAAGATAGATTTGAGAGGACTTGATTAAAAGTTTGGTGGCCTAATTTTCATAACTTATGCACTCAACCCCATCGCAGTCTTCATTCAAGAAATATACACTGGCTGCTACCTGCATACCAGGAATTATGCTGCTTGCTGGGTCATTTTTTTTTAAAGGTAAAGAGAAAAAGTATTGCAGCAATAAATTTTCAAGAAGGATTGGACAATAGCAAAGGAAATGGAAAGAAAATTAAAAATGTTAGAAATATTACAAAAATGTTTACAAAGAGTGAATGAATAATTGTGAAGACAAGAGGGTATAAATCCTAAAAATTAACTCTGAGGTTTTAAAAGTCCTTGTGTAATGATATTATCTTAAACATAGATCTGTAAATAAATTATCAAGTCATATACTAATATATTTAGGCCAATGAGGTTATCTCTTTATTCTTATAAGCGCACTCTTACAAAATAGTTTGTGTTGTTCAAGGTATTTGTCTGTTTTATCTAAGTAGACTAATTTCTTAGTAGAAACTTTTTTTATGTATTTGCTGATTATCTTTTTATTAACAGCAGGATCTGTAGTGACATCACCTCTCTTATCCCAGGTGAGAGATTACAGACCTTTGTTGATGGATGCCTGGTGTCTTAGAAAAGATTGTTATCCATTTTTTTGAATTTCTTAGTTCTTTTAGGAAGGAAGCAAAGCAGGAAATAAAAAAAATTAAAGGCAGCAGAGATGTAAAATATAAGTTGAATATGGAAAATGTTAAGGAATTAGCATCAAAGTAGTTTGGTATTTAGTTGAAGACAAGGAGATAGAATTCAATAAATAAATCTGGGTTAATATGTAAACATGATACACACACATATAAATTGATGAATGATTTAATGAAAAATGCCTTATCTTTGAGAATGCCATATTTTAATCAATAGGAGAAGAAATACAGCAAGATGGATACAGTAGTTCCGTAGAATGTTACCTATTTAAAAACAAAATATCCTTATCGAATTTAATGCATCTAAGTAGCACAAATACCAAGGAAACAGGTTGGAAAATTATACAGCTAATATGTATTAATGGCATAAATGCATAATCTCTTTTCCTTTAGTTTTTAACCAGTTTTGGTCCAAAATGATGATGATCTTGAATGGAGATGGACATCAGAGATATTCACGATAGTGATTTTCAAGAAGATAAGGAGAAGCAGGCCATTCTTCCCCTCACTCCCAAAAGTCATGGTAGAATTTCTTTTAAATGAAAAGGGTTTTATTTGAAAACATAAAGTAGGATGTATATCTAACCTCTTTGCTTTACAAATAAAAAAGAACTAAAATGAAAATTCCGTGTTTCATCCCAGACACTTAGTTACTTGTCAACAGATCTATTTGGAGCATAAAGAATTAAAGCAAGAAGTATTTCCTTGATGTGAAAACTCCATTTTGTCTGAGGTCGAACCATGCCAGTCCACCGATTCATTATTCTTCAGTTTCTATATCCCTGAAAATGTGATTATGTAGCTTCTCACCTCAATAGGTGGAATTTTTAAAATATACTTGAATTTAGTCTGGCCATTGTACATTTCACTGGCTAACAGAACATGTCAGAGTAATGGTATGCAGTTCTGAACCACCTTTTAGGAAAGCGTTGAGTTACTCTTTTCACTCTGTCTTCCTCTCTGCACTCTTCCTTCAGAATGAGAATAAGCTCAGGCTAACCTTCTGGAAGATGAGGGAACACATGCAAAAGAGACAAGTTGTCCCAGGTAAAGTCATTCTAAATCAGTTTGTCCAAACCCAACTGAAACTTCTAGATTCAAAGATAAAGATCTTTTTAGCTCCAAGCATTTTGGTATGGGGTTTACAAGTATTATGACATTTAATGTCACCAGATCCAAGAATCATGAGTAAGCCTATAAAAGCCTACAGACTTAAAAGAGAAACAAATGCTGACTGGTCCAAGCCATGAAGTTTTGGAGTAGTTTGTCACAAAGCAAATGGTAACTGATATATCCGTCTGTCACAATATAAAAAGTAAATAGCTTTGTTTATTTCTCTTGGCAGTGATTTTCCCATAATTTTCCTTATAGGCATAATAAAAAGAATTGCGTTTCATTGTTGAAGACTAAAGGTTTTTCTGAATTAAGAATGTCTATTGGTGGGTTTGCATGGTTCCATGGCCGATGTGTTGTATATCCTGATCCATATTCATCATTTTTTACCTTTAACTTTAGAAGTGTGTACTTCTAAAGAGATAGAAGACACCAGATTAAGTTTGTTTCCCCCTCTAAATTGAGAGATGAACCTCAAAGGACAACCAAACTTTTCTTTAAACTTAGCTAGAAGTTTTTGGCAGAAAAATGTTATCTTCTAAGTGGTAGCCTATTGTACATAAAGCTGTCACAGTAACCTGTCCTAAATTTGGCGATGTTACTGCTATCCCGAGAGACCTCATAGTCTCTACTACATTTGATGTCATTGCATGTGGGCTGCTTGTATGTGAAAAGTCCTTTGTTTAAGTTCTGCATCATAGGATGGTTTCACTGAAAACATTTGGAGCAATAGAGGTCTACTTTTAAGTTCAATCATTGGTAGAACTGCCAATGAAAATAACTCAGCTGAGATGACAAGAAGATAAACAGATACCCTATAAGCGTTGCTGAATTCACACATGAATAGGCAGTGACAGTTATATCATGACCTGATCCTTTGCCTGAAAGATGGAACATTTATTTGGTATGAATCATAAGAAGCATTCTCATCTCAGAGATGATAAAATATGATAAAAGTCATGTGAAAAATTGAAGAAAATCAATACCTACTATTTATTGAGTGCATTCTATATTCAAGATCTTTTTAGCTCCAAGCATTTTGGTATGGGGTTTACAAGTATTATGACATTTAATCTTCATAAAATACCATGTGAAGAATGTTTAGTATCTGCTTTTCATAAGATGCCACTGAAATTAATAATAAGGAAAAGAAATCTGTGTTCCTACCATTCATCACTTGTGAGGTATGAGACCTTGAGAAATATAATGCTTCTTCCTCAGGAGATTTTTCCTGACCACAAAAGCTTTACAATGTTTGACTCTCAAACAGGTTTAGGCAGCTTATATATACAGAGACTTAATTTCATTTGAAAATGTATCACTTTTTCACATTGTATTATAATTATATGTTTTTTTTATTTACCAATAAGCCTAGATTTTGAACTTACTAAAGGCAAAAAACTATGGTCATTTAACTCCTTTGACTGATGAAGAACATACCCAGCTAAGGACATAGTTGGATTACTTGGCATAATTCTAAATAAGCTCTGTACAAGGGCATAGGTTTGTGAAAGTGTAGATGCAATAGTTGGGGGTGGAAAAAAAGAAGAAATTTTAGACATCTAAATATGTATGGAAAAAGATAGACTGCTCTGCCCCTTCCAATAAAACAGCAGACCCGAGCAATCTCTCCTAGGCTGAAAATACAAATATTCGTATTTAAATAATGTGAAAGAATTATCTGGGGGGAAGCAACTGAGTAGGTGACAGATCCCTAGAGTACAGGACTCTGCATTCTGGCATTCGGAGGCTCTCATATAATGATGCCATCCAGGTGAATCATATCCTCTCAATCTAACATGAAGCCTGTTAATTAACCATCTCACCCATATGCACAGAGCAGTATAAGCTTTGATTTGGGTAAGGGATAGCATTACTTAATATGAGCAGATGTCTACAGATCACCAGATTTTTGGAAAAGCACGCACCATACACAAGAAGGATTAAACAATAAAACACAACTCCCTTCCAAAAAGAGAAGTGATTTGAAGGACTTAAGTATTTAAAATTAAACAAAACAAAACTAAATTAAGAGGCATCATCATATAACGTTCAAAGGATATGACATCTAACATTCTGAAATAAAAATGTCAATTAAAACAGCTAATAACATGAGCTTTAAAAATTAAAATTAATTTTATTAATATAGCACTAAAGGTAAGGGTTATAAATTCAATTGAAGAAAACTAAAGAAAGCAAAAAAAAAAAAAAACAAACACTCAAGAGGCTTCAAAACATAAAAGAAAAAAATATTCAGAATTTCCAGAGTAGATGGTCAAATTCTGACCAACCAGGACTTTGATAGGACTTAATAGTGAAAATTAAAAAAAAAAGACAAATCAAAGAAGTTATGCAATAAAATGTATGAAACCAAGAAGAGTTACCTACATACTGAAATGGTCTGCCAAATTCTAAACAAGATTAGTGGATAATACCCTGTTAAATCTATACTGTGAAATGAAAGAACAGCAAATTGACACTCACAGTAATCACAAACATCAAGGATTGAATTCCTGTCTGGTCCCATGACTTTTTATAAAGATCCTCTCAGTATTGGCCCATCCACATACCTATTCTGACTTAATTGCCCTGGATCTTTTAATCTTGATTCTTTTGGGATCCACTTGATAAATTATTTGTCCCTGCATATTATTCCAAGTATATACTTACCTTGTGTCACTTCTTTCTTCACAGAATTACACTGTCTGAAGTTCTGCCTTAGGGAAAAATTCGCCCTCTCTGATGGGGACGACCTTTGAGTGAGTTTGTGGCTCATTAGTATTTACATTTGGTTGTCCCCACATGCAAGTTAACTCAATTGAGAACAAAAGTCAAGCTATTGCCTCTTCATCAGCTCCTCTTGGCACTCTCTCATCAGGGCATCAATATGAGCCCTGCGAGAGATATTATTTCAGTTATGGTAGGAGACAAGAATTCTGGAATTCCTCTTCATACAAGCTTACTTATGGTACATGAATCTACTCAGGCTTGAACAGATGTACCACACACACTTTGGACTTGATTGTGTTGGGCTTACCTAACATTATGACTACTAACATTTGGTAATCACACGGTATTTATCTCATGGTGGACAACTGCAGTCACATGGTCAGTTGATGTCTCCAGGTTATTCACGTCTGAAAACATTTCTAGGCCTACTAACATGCCTATAGTCGAATATGTGTAATCCTCTACTTCAGGTAGAGTGGCTTTGCTCCACAGCCTTAGGTGTCTGTGGAAGGGCACTCATATTGAGGGTTGTCAATGTGGTGACATCGAATCTTTCTCTATCAGGATGTTTTCATAGCTTTGGATCTGCTGGCCAATGTGGCCCTGATGGCAAAGGCTTCTTGCACTAAAGTTTGAACCTATGGAAGAACATTTTCTAGTCCTTAGCCCCATTCAAATAAAGCAGTCTTCTATGTTATACCCCAAATGAGTTGTAACTGTATCCACCAAGGCACATCTTACTACCTTCAGATTCATGATACAACCTGTGAAAGTCCTCTGAGAAATAGAACTAGCCAAGATGAGTTTAGATGTGCAAAAGATGTACTAGGGGAAATTCCTATAAGTTGGAATAAATTGAAAACAATGGAAAACCCCTTCAGATTGTGACAGACCTGACAGGTGTGAAGAAGAGGGAGAAGGAAGGACTGGGCAGTCTATTAGTATTCAATGATTGCTGTAACAAACTGCCACAAACTTAGTAGTTTCAAACAACACCAGTGCGTGATGTCAGCTCTGTAAGGGAGAAGTCCAATGTAGGACTCGCTGGACTAAAGTCCAGCCATAACCAGGATGGCATTATTTTTTGGAAGCTTCAAGGCAGAATGATTTTTCTTTACTTTTTGTGTTATTTACAGAATTTACATCCTTAAAGTTCTAGTAACGGTTTTTTTTTCTTTACTGTAAAAGGAAGGACATTTCTACTAATGGTTTCTAGGAGAACCCACATTACTTGACTCATGTACCCCTTTCTCCAATATCAAAGTCAAAAATCGTGGGTCAAATCTCTCTCACACTTTGGACCTCCTCTGCCTTTCCTTCTGATATGTCTTCCTCACTTCTCTGTGGCTTTGAAGGGCTCTTATAATTAGATTTGGGTCAACCAGATAGTTCGTGATAATCTCTCCATTTTAATCACATCTTCAAAGTCCTTTTTGCTGTGTAAGGGAACATATTCATGGGTAGTGAGGTACAAGGTGCAGATATCTTTGGTATAGGCGGCATTTGTTCTACAACAGGTAGGAAGAATTTTGGACAATGACACTGCTCCTAAAAGTTTTCGCTAGGCTTATGGAAAGTCCTCAAGCCATAGTTGCTAATTAAAGGATCTGGCGAATAGAACTGTCTTGGGAATACGACATCGGTACCCACACTGTTCTCAGTCTTTAGAAGTAGCTCATGGGAAGTGTAGATTCAGTGCAAATATAGTGTCAGAACCAAAAGGGAATAGTCAGTGCTATTAGTCATTTACGAATCTTCTAGGAGTTCACCGAGTTTCTTGTATCTGGCTGCGTTTATCTCCCGCAAGAACAAAGAAGTTTTCCTCCATTATTCCCTTAAATAGGCTTTCCATGCATTATGCTTTTTCATCTTCTCCTATAGGAAATCTATGATTCTTATATTTGGGAATTTTATATAATCACTTATTTCTTGAAGATTTTTGTTTGTTTCTTTTAATTCTTTATTTCTAATGTCCTGGTTTAATTTAAATATTTTGCCTTCAAGGTCTAGATTTCTCTTTTTTGCTTGCTCTTAGTCTATTGTTAGAAAACTTTCTAATGCCTTTTGAAATTCCTTAAATGATTCATTTCCAGAGGTTCTATTATTCTTTTTAAAATATCTAACTCCTTAATAAATTTTTCATTCATGCCCTAAAGATTTTTTTGTTGTGCTTCTTCGTGTTGTTTTTTTAATGTTCATTTTCAAGTTTTTTATGGATCCCATTGTGACTGATTTTTTTTTTTGAGACAGAGTCTCACTATGTCACCCTGTTTAGAGGGCTGTGGCATCACAGCTCACAGCAACCTCCAACTCCTGGGCTCAAGCAATTGTCTTGCCTCAGTCTCCCAAGAAGCTGGGACTACTATAGCTGGGACTACAACACCTGCCTATTTTTTTGGTTGTAGTTGTCATTGTTGTTTTGGCAGCCCAGGCTGGATTTGAACCCACCAACGCTGGTGTATGTGGTTGGTGCCTTGTGACTGATATTTGAATTCTGTATTTGCCATGTCTAAAATTTCCTTTGATTCCAATCTACTTCTGGATAGCTAGTGTAGTCTTTTGGGGATTGTCCTGTTTTTTCTCTCTTTCTGTTTCATATTTCAGGAGGTCTTATGCTGATTTCTGCTCATCTGGAACCTCTTCCCACACCTCAAATCAGATAGCTTTGCAGTTCACTTTCCTCTCTATACCCGGTGTAGAGATGACAGGTATACCGCCTCTCAGCTCACACAGGTAACTTTCCACTGCGGTGATGCTGGCAACTTGGGTTAGCTGGACTTCAGACCCCTTGGCAAGTGTTCCAGTGGCTGAGGTGGTACACGAGGTGAGGTAATCCCCAGCCACCAGGTCCCTGGACAGACTGCTGTGAAAGCTTTCCGGTGCCTGTGGTGGTACAGTGATACTCGAGGTGCCTGAGATGGTACACCAGGTGCGGTAATCCCCGGCCGCCAGGTCCCTGGACAGACTGCTGTGAGAGCTTTCCGGTGCCTGTGGTGGTACACCAGGTGAGGTAATTCCTGGCCACCAGGCAATCCCGGGCCACCGACTGCTGGAGTCCTAGAGGGAGCAGATTGAGACTGGAATGGCAGAACTTTCTCTGCGGCTTCTTGAATTTCGGCGCTGGCTGTGATGGGGAGGGGTGGGGTGAATTGGTCCAGCAGAATGCTGAGGCAGGAGAGGTATAAGCACAGTGACCCTACCACGAGACAGGCAGGCTCCTCGTGACAAGGTTAGCAGAGTCAGTCAGCCGGGGCATGCAACATGTTCATTCCTCAGTGTGCCAGCTGTGGCAGTGGTCTCTGTCCTCTATGGGCCAGCAGGCACCCAGACGTCCAGCTCCCGTCTTGGCCCAGATGCTGCAGAGGTGATGCGGGTAACTCAGCCCACTGTGTGTGTGGCTCCCAGAATGGCTGTGGGATGTGGCTGAGATGCTTAAGCGGCGGGGTTGGGGTGGGTGTGGGCAGTTGTGCCAGGAACTTTCCTCCAGGCAGGGTAGGCTTCCCACACAAGAGAGATGTACGTAGCTCTAGAGAAGATTGCTAGCCCCACCCTCTCTCAGTGCAGAAGGTAGGTTTTGCTTTGGGGCACAAACGGTGCTTGCTGTAGCTTTTAAAAGGGCAAGGAGTGAGCTGCACGCTCCATGGACACCTGGGTGTGAGCGGTGCTTTGCAGAGGTGAGCCAGTTGCACAGGTGCTCTGGCTCAATTTCCTCCGGTAGCGTCCTTCTTGTTCTGAGCAGAAACTGCATGGCCGGCAGGGAGAGGAAGGAGAAGGCTCTAAGGAGGAGGATGCTGATACTCTGATCCCCTTGTCCTAAGGGCACCTCGAGTGATTTTCACACCAGCAAATGTTAGAACTTCTTAAGTAGGAGAGTTAAAAGTCAGTAACACAGACCGTTATAAAATGTCTGATCTTTAAGTATAGACACTACCACACCTAGCGAATGGGTGAACTTGAGCATATAAATTTACAATTTAAAGTCTAGTTTTCTGATTCTATACACAATTCTTATCTTCAATCTAAGTAATTATAGAAGCAATTGTTTTCAAAATAGTGCAGCAAATAAAAGTTGTCTTATACTTAGTTGGACTTTATTCTACTATGAGAAACACACATGTTTCCTCAAGTGAAATGACGTACATGAAGGATGCCTGGAGAATTAAGGGAAAGAGGAAAAGCCACACTGTTAATCTTAACAGAATAAGGCACCTGAGGGGTCCTTTTAGGAGCAGTGCCAATGGAATAATGCGGGTTATTTAGTCCTTCTTTGTGGTTTATTTCATATCTGGCATGGCCTTTGGGATTGGTTGCACATATGTATTTCTTCTCCCTTGCATTAGATTCTTCATTCATGAGGCTAAGGAATTAGTATTCAAAAACTGCCCCTGTTCCTTTTAAGTAGCCAAGTGGGCACTGGCTCACGGCCCAGACTTGGCCAGCCCTGTGCTTCTCCAGTGATCAGTCAGCTTGCTGATTTAGCTTTTCTTTGTTTCTGACACTAACCACCAAAGGATTTTATATTCGATGTATCTCTCACGTAGCCTCAAGAGGGAAGATCAGATCACACCTATCAAACACAAACTTTTTTTAAGTAGGCATACAAAAATTTATATCAGTATGTATGTATGTGTGTGTGTATGCATACATATGTGTGTTTGTGTATGTACATACATGTGTATGTGTTATGTACAATTGCTTCTCACACACACACAATTTAGACATGAGCAAATATATTTTTCCAATTTATGTTATAGGTGCAGGTTTTGATCTTCCTTTTTTGTACTTTTTGCACCATTTTGGGGTCATTTTTGAACTCATATGTCCCAATCAACATTTGTGATTTATTAAACACAATGGTTCTTTTTTGCTGTTTGCCAAAAGAAGGGTTATTCTGGGTAAATATCCTGGAAAGAGCTCCATTTCCTGATTGGTTTACATTTTTCTTTTGTTGTAGATTTATTGAAAATCTTACAGTGTAGCATAAAGATTTGAACAGCTCTGTACTGCATTTATAAATTCATTGCTATGGGCTGAATAAACTGCAGGCTAGACAGAGGGCCTGAGCCCAAAAGTATCAGCATTGCCTTAGTGGCAGCATTTATTTTAATGACCTCCTGATCTAGAGTTGAGACCTCAGAAACGAATTATCTCCTGTTCTCTGTCTTCCTCCTTCAGCATTGTGGAGATGCTTCCTCTTTCAGCTCTCACAGGGCCTCTCTGAATCGGTTTCATCAGATGCATGACATGGCCTGTTCATCTTACTGCAGAGCTTCTTGCTGGGAGGAATGGTGATGTACTCATTTGAGTGGAATTTCTGTGATGACCCAGCTGCCGTTATGGTTACGGTGCCAAAATTGTTGACGCTAATGCTTTCGGTGGGCCTCTGCTAAAATAGCTCAGTCTCTTTGTTAATTCATTTCTGATTATCTTATTTTTCATATGAGTATCATTGTATATATCTTCAGGTGAAAATTATGACTTTATCAGACAGAAAACAGAGATGGAGCTTGGCCATTGAAATCACAAAGATAGAACTGGTAAATGTAATTAATGCTTTTGCAATTTTTAGAGCAGCAGTACTAGCTACACATAAGAAGAAGAAGATGTTATTGCGAAGGAGAAGCTGTTCTTAGCCTGGTAGACTTTGATCCAGGTTAAGAGCTTTATATCTTGGCATAGAGAGATAATTTTAGCTGAGCAATGTGCTATAAATGGTAGAAAAATTTTCAACAATATTATAAGGGTCCTGTACTACTCCTTTTTCTCACTCAACTAAGATTAGATCTATGAAAATAAATTCACGAACATTAGTTACTACTTTTGTTCTTCTTTGTACAGTGTTCAATATAAAGTTTCAAAGGTCTCGATCATTATGCAGGAATCTTGAGAACCATTGTTATAAGGAAAATCATGGTGGTCTATTCCTTCTTCAATAAAACATGAGGGGACGTTAGCGAGGGTTATATTTTCTTCTGTTCTAAAAAGAGATAATAAAAAAATAGCCTATTTTTTTCACTTCCAGATGCATCTCAGCCATAGGATTGCAGCAACCACCTTGGTATCATGAAGAGATTTAAATTGAAGGGCTATACTGAGGATGGCAGAAAGGGAAAGAGAAGGACTTCGGTTCAATAACTCAGTGACATTGTCAAGTCACTGAACTACTGAAATCTTGGGTCACATTACCTCCTAATTCATTATTATTTGAGATGACAAATTTTATTGTTTGCTAAAATTCCCTGTAGTTGATTTTCATGGATTAATATAATACATTCATTCTTCTCAAGAAATCTTGACATACAAAAAGCAAGTATTAATAGTCCCATTATAAAGATAAGAATTCGGCAGTGCAGGAAAAAAATAAATGTTCTGCTTGATAAATAGTAATCCCTAATTAGCAGCAAGTCTATGTTACAATTCTACTAATGAATCCTGGAGTTTAAAGGATACTACTATACAATGTCACATTGCCTTTCAAAAAAATACACACAGAATCACCGAATGCTAATAATGATCTGACTTTTACTATATATAGTGCCCTTCTGCAGGGAGACGTTTCAAAGCTTAATGTTATCTACTCTAAGAAGGCACCTAGATATCAAAAGCGATAGTAGAATGATTACCCAAGTAGGAAACATCACTTACTGCACATTTATTTTTCAATAGCCCATCTATTCATTTTCTCCATGTTCTTGTTCATTCAATATACATGTATTCAGCATCTCCGATGTGCTGTGAACTGTTCTTGGTGATGGATTGAAAAGATAAAGTATAGATAGCTTTGCCTGGAAAAATTGTATAGTATATCTTAGGGGCATATGACAAATAAGTGGATTGAAATGCTTCCAGTCCAATGGATTTGATCCTGGATAGTATACTTCCCTGACCCATGGATACAGAAGTGATTAGCAATGGGAAGAAAAAATAAAGGATTCAGTGGATAAATCTAAAGGTAATTATATTAGTTGTTAGAACCTATGTGTTGCGAAAGCACCCTCATAAAGGATGGCCAGAAATATTATGACTTCAAGGAAAGGTGACTGAGTGAGGAAGCATATTTGCTTGCCCGAATTTATAGGTGCTAAAAGTGGACAGTGAGTCAATCCATCAGAGTGCAACCCTGCTACTAGTAAAGGCGTGTTCTCACAGCATAGCAAAAACGTGCAAGCACTGGCACCATGGTACTGGTTCCCCTGACCACAAGTACCACAGGTGACAAAATGGGCCATATAATGGCCTCACACTCAGAAGATTGCATCAAAACTGAGGAACCCAAGGGTGATGGCTCAGCACCTGTTGCAAGAGGCAGTACATAAGCCACTTCACCTCCTTTAGGGAAAATCTCTCAGTGGTAGTCACACTGGGGTTGCTGTGATCTACATAATTGCCTCTGTGTCTAACTGCAGAAATGGTTCAGGGTCAGAAGAAAGTGACTTACAATATGACTTACCCAACAAAGATGTGTTGAGGGACTTGGGACCAATGGGAGATTGTATTTCGCAGGCAGTTTGGTTATAACAAGATTTCTTGTTTTCAAAGAAGTCTGCCATTTACCTGGACCATTCACCAACTTTATGAATTTAACAACTCATTTAATTTCTTTGTTTCTCCACTTGAAATATGAGACTTTTTTTAGTGTCTGGCTCTTGGGATTGCTCAAATGTTGCCTTTTGCTATCATCCAGCATGAAGATGTTTCCAGTTGCTGGAAAAATGAATGAGCATGATTAAAATTTAAAAAATAACTATTGTGACTTTCCTAGGGTCACTCTAAAGTGAGCATAAAGAAATATTTTGAACAACAAAAATCAAAGACCTAATGCTGAATAAAAAATAAGAAAATTACAAGTGTCCCCAAGTGAACACAAAGCCCAAAGACTATAGGCAGATAGGTCATTTCATTGGTAATTTCAAAACTTGCATCTTTCTGTAAAGAGTCATACATCCATCCAATTCTTATATGTATTGAAGGTGATTCATGTTTTTTAATTTTTAAAACTGAACATCATGTTTTCAGTGGTGTTTCTGATTAATGCTAAAAGATCAATCACTCTGATTCAAAAATCAATATATTGACTTATAGAAATTTCAATTAAGGACAAAAGCAGTTACAGTCCTGAAAAAGAAATGTGAACATTCATTTCCTTCCTATTGTGTGAAATATTTTATATAATATCATTGCTCTGGCCATTTTAATATTAATAATGATGACAATAAAGTAATGATAAAAACGGCAGATGACTATAGAACGCCTGCTCTGTGCTTGGATTGTACTGTAAGTACTTTGCACAGACTAATACATTTAATTCTGGAACCGACCACAGGAACAAGTGTTAGTATTACATGATGTTATAAAAGTCAAGGCATAGAGAGACTAACTAAATTACCCCCATTACATCACTAGTAAGGGGCTACAGCGCAGCACAAACAGCTGGATCCCAGAAAACAGACACTTACCCATCATTTCATCATCTAAGAAGGGAGACAAAACCTGATGGTTTGTCAAGCAGGCAGATTATTTCACTGAAAAAGGTAATCCATTTTTTGATGTTTGTGCCTTAGTAGTTTATGCATGGGTCATTCATGATCAGTAAACAGATTTGTAATGAGTGAATCACTTTGAACAGCCTTTCACTAATTGACTCCTAGTGCTCAGTGCCTGTGGCTCAACGGGCTAAGGCGCCAGCCACATACACCTGAGCTGGAGGGTTTGAATCCAGCCCAGGCCCAGTAAACAACAATGACGACTGCAACCAAAAAATGGCCCGGAGTTGTGGCGGGCGCCTGTAGTCCCAGCTACTTGGGAGGCGGAGGCAGGAGACTCGCTAGAGCCCAGGAATTGGAGGTTGCTGTGACCTGTGATGCCACAGCACTCTATTCAGGGTGACAGCTTGAGACTCTGTCTAAAAAAAAAAAAAAAAAAAAAAAAATTGACTCCTAGAACTCCAGTGACTTCTCTGCTGACCCGGAAGTATGGTGTCAAAAGTTCTTGCTGATCTTTAACCATGCATGTCTTATAGATTCCCTGACTAGTAAAGGGGTCTGATAGATTTATGGATTTATTTATTGTAAATTACTCACTAGAGAGAGACATTTCATCGTAAAACATTCCCGGTATTGATTCAGTAAAATGAGGGTGTCATCATTAAGCAAATTTTCCTGAATATCCATGCTATTAAAACTAATTGACCTTGTCTTTTCTTTAAGGAGGTTAGCTGTGCATTTAATGTATTTACGAAGGAAGGTTTTATCCGGCATTTCTTCCTGTAGTGTTTCAGGATGACATCTTTTTACTCAAGTCTTCGTGAAGGTTGTTCCCATCTTTAGATAAAAGGAAAGTCATCTAGAAAAGCTAAGAAAACTAGGATTTTAAAAATTATTTTTCATATTAATATATATTGGTCATCTATTTGAAATTTGTAATGATATAAACTGTTAGGAATATGATTTTTGAGAAATAAACACTATCATTTTATTTATAACATTATCTATGGGGTATTTTGAAATTTTCTTTTTAATGCTGTTAATTATTCTGAGCAACCCTGTATTCATTCTTCTGTTTGACTAATGACTTAGAATCAGGGTTTCCGTCCTCCTTGTTCCTGATCACTTCTTCAGAAAATTATTTCTCAATTCAATTATTTAAATAAAGTAAAATACATGTACATCAGGGCTAATGCTCTTTAGTCAAATAATTTTCTCCCCAGTTACAGGGTGACACAATGCTGGTATAAAGTTTCACAAATAACCCGTGGTTTTGTCTATTAGTCATAAGCATATCAATATCCACGTGCTAAATAAATGGATTTCCTGATTTCTGTGTTTATTTATTTTTATCTGTACTTCATGTGTATTACTGAAGATGGGCATGGTTACCACCAGAAATTACTGTATTACTCACTCCAAATTATTGAAAAAAGCATGAGATTATCCAACAAAATTTTCTCATTATTCCAATTCAAGAATTTTAGTATTTTTACTAGGACTTTGTCTTGATGGCTTCTTTAGAACTTTCTTCTTTATATAAATCTGGGTTCCTCTTCTTACACTTTTTAATGAATAACTAGCCTAAGCTTCATTATCTATCATTTCTGCTAACAATGTTCGTACTTCACCTTATATTATCAATCTGAAAAAGCCCCCCCCCCCATGCTTGATGAACCAAAGTTCACTCACTCTTGCAGGTGATTATTGCTCTAAAAAAATATGCATTTGTGTAGATTTTGCTACCACTGTTAATTGGTGTTTGCCAAATTCACGAATTAACAGCACGGAAATTCTGTAATGTTTTTCTAGTTGACTCACTCTTCAAGCAGACATGGCCAAAGTTACTTAAAACCTTTTTCACTCTTCAAAACTCTTATTTTATCAACTTATCACAATTATTCTCAACAAATGGGCATGTTTTCAACATCACATAAAATAAAACAATAGAAAACTAAGATAAGAATTCACTCTACTGATCTTTAATTTTTTGGCACTTAAACTTACTTTACTTTTCCTCCCTTAGAGAAGTAGTTTGCCTTTTCCCCTATAATCAAGCTTTCCTTATTGCTCTGGATTCTGTACATTATAAATTTTTCAAAGGTTAAGAAGATGGTTATTTGGACCTTCCCTGACTTCATTCTGTGTAGAGAGATATTTGGAAGTCAAAGAGAGAAAGAACTGCTCCAACCAGTATAGCGAAATATATGTTAATGGAAAATAAGAATAAATATTTCTTTGCAAAAATTCTATGGGACTGGTGGCTCACATCTGTAATCCTAGCACTCTGGAAGGCTGAGTAGCATGGATCACCTGAGTTCAAGAGTTCAAGACTAGCCTGAGCAAGAGTATGACTCCATCTCTACTAAAAATAGAAAAACTAGCCAGGCATTATTGCAACACCTATAGTCGTAGCTCCTCCAGAGGCTTAGGCCAAAGGATCACTTGGGCTCAAGAATTTGAGGTTGCTGTGAACTATGACACCAAGGTACCCTACTGAGGACAACAGAGTAAGAGCACACACACACACACACACAGTCACACATTGAAACCCGAAAAAGGGCAAGATCAAAATCATACTCACATAAGAAATATACTCTCCTTATGTAAGATTAGACTTGGTTGTACATTCCCATCTACAATTACAAGTTGTAAGTAAAGAATAGCCTTTAATGGATGCCTAGACTAAGTTGAAATGCTTTGTAAGACATGGAAAGAGCTGAAAATTGTACAGATAATGGTACAGGAGAGAGAAATGCAACCATTGTTTACAGGAACAATGGTTCTCCTGAGGGTGAATGTGAGGTGGCCAATTCAAATATTTGAAAAGCATAAGAGAGAGATGAGGAGGTGGGAAGTACACACAGAGCTCTAAGTCCATGAAACAGTTAGGATTATTAATCATTAAAGGAAACTTCTCTATTCTCTTTATGCTATCTATGTTATTCTATGGAATACACTTCTATCTTCACAGTAGAACTTGATTTTCTACTTGGTCAGTTGGCCTGTGTTAGATCTAGAGAAAATTAGCCTCCAAAAGGGCTACTCGGGAAAAGCGACTATAATTATTTCTTATCTTTCTTGAGAGGCCTTTCTAGAGACAGTGGCAAAGTTTGCTTGACTTACCTGAGAATTACTAGATAATTTTTCTATCTATAATCCTAGTTACAGGGTGACACAATGCCAACAGCATCAGACAAATCTTTCAATGCTATCATGTTATTGCAAATGACAAAATTCCCTTCTTTGTGAAGGCTGTCCAATATTCTGTGTATATACACTGCATTTTTAAAATCCATTTACCCAGATTGCTTCCCTATGTCGGCTATTAAATAATGCTACAATGAACATGAAAGTACAAATGTCTCCAACATGCTGATTTCAGTTGCTTTGAATATATACTCAGAAGTGTTTTTTTATAGGCAAATAATTTTTTTACAAAGGTGCCAACAGCACACAATAGGGAAAGGACAGTCTCTAATAACTGATGTTAAGAAAACCAAATATCTACATGTAGATCTTGCCATATAAAAAAATCAACTCAAAATGGGTAAAGAACATACATGTAATACCTGAAACTGTAAAGTTATTGGATGAAAACATAAGGGGAAAGCTCCATGAAATTGATCCCAGGGGTAGGTTCCCAGAAAAGGTTCCAAAAGCACAGGCAACAAAAGCAAAAATAGACAGATGGGATGGCATCTAGCAACTACACAGCAAAGGAAACAATCGGTAGAGTAAAAAGACAATGCATGTTTTGGAAGAAAATATTTGTAAATCACACCTTCGATAAAGGGCTAATATTCAAAACGTACAAGGAACTCAAATAACTCCACAGCGAGAAAACAAATGACCCAGTTTAAAAAATGGATAAAGGATTTAAACAGATATTTCTCAAAAGAAGAGCTATGAATGTTCAACAAGTAAAAAAAAATGCTGTACAGCTCTAATCATCGGAGAAATGCAAGTTAAAACCGCAATGAGATATCCATTTACCTCACGCCTGTTAGAATGGATACTAACCAAAAGACAAAAGATGAACATTGTACCTTTTAGGGAGCAAAGGGAACCCTTGTACACTATTGGTGTAAATGCTAATTTGTACAGCGAGTTTGGAAAATTGTGGTGGATATTAACAATTACCATAAGAAAAAATTATTTGAAAAAGAGATTTATAAATGAAAACAATTTTTTAGAGTGAGTGGTCACATTTCATTAAGATAGCCCTTCAACTGTTGTCATAGATTATTCTCGACAGTGGAACCAAAAGAAATCTCATTTCATTCAAAATATATTGCTGCAATATTAGGTTTTTAAAATAACCTTATTCCTGATGTGATTAGAAAAATTAAATATATTAATCACCCAATAATATAAAACCTTTTCTTTTTGTATATTCTTGTAGTGGAAATGGCTATAATCAGAACATACAAGGGGTGTTTAAAAAAACCCTATTATCAAGTTGTATCATGCCAACTTGTTTAAAAATAACTCTTAGTAAAACTAAGGGAAACGAAAAGTCGCCATCCTTTTGAATAAGAAATTATGAAACTCCTGAATAGGATCATATTAGGAATATCATCTCTAATGTTACAATTAAAGAAGATGTCCCATTAATTTTAATGAAGTAAACCTGCTCGTGGATTGCCTTTTGAAAAAAAAAGTACTTGAGAATTTTATACCCTCTTCAGATCGCTGACACAAGGCAGAGGTGTGAGATCACCCAAAGCGAAAGGGAAATGGAAGCAAGTTGCGAATCAGCCTCATTTGCCCATGTTGAGCTTAATAAGGCACTTTCACAGAGATACTTAGGGCTCGCTGTAGCTGTGCTGGTCCTAATTAATCCTTGCCACCTAACAACCTGGGCTTAAGAATGAAACCAAGAGAATCTCCTTAGGGGAGAAAAACGAATTTAAAAAAAAAAAAAAAGGTCCCTCTGAAAGATTTAATACAGATACTTTATGAAATAACATAAAATGACTGAAAAATGCATGTGTGGTTTTCAATATTGCATGCAGAATCATGTTATGTTTGTTAAATAATGAGTAGAAATAAATGTTCCTTTTTCTGTATGATGCAAACATTATGCGAAAGTCACATTTTGATTTCATACTTGATGCTTCAGCTTGTGCTGTGTTTTTAGTTAGTGCTGGCCTATTAAGCTGCTAATTTATCTACTGTTGTGAAGGCCTCTGAAAATGCTGCTCCATGAATAATAGAGCAGTGATCCATAACCACCTCCCATGTAACAGCATCAGGTCCACTGCCGCTAATAGGAACGAACTGCCGGTTGCTAGGTGCCAAAATGCTGCTTGCCTATTTAGGAAGTGATACAGTTTTGTCTCCCTGCTAAGATGACAAAACTGTAATTAGAGATTAATCAAGAGCTACATTAGTGCCACAGTTTCCTGCAGTCTGACTTTTGTTGCCCACCAGCAGTTAAGTGCATCTGCCTGTATTTACCAGTTCTCTGGAGATTTAGAAATTTATTGTCATATTTACAGGAACAGCTGCCGTGCAAGTTGTCAAATCATAAAGAACTAACTCAAGAGAATGCATATAATTAAGTACTCTGTCTTTAGTCTATTTATTTTTAAAATGAAGCTTCATTTGAAAAGATTAAATAACATATTACATAACCAGCTATTTTTTTGTTCTTGGATTTTGTTATTTTTTATTAAAGCGTTTATGCCAATTATATGGTGATTTATACTGAATAAATAAGATCAAATATTAAAAGGGAGATCTTTGGATTATTTTAGGAGATAGGATGGCTATATGTATTAAGGTCACATAACATTCTAGGGTACTATGGCTTTCTTGATAAAAATAATACAAATTTTTGCAGAATTAATTAACTTTTTTGTTGCCTTTGTTTTGGGAGAAACTAGCCTTCTTTTCAATCATTTGCATAGGTTATGTTTTATTTTTTATGAAATATATTCACTTAGGGGTTAATCACCAATGTTGACCTGAGGAAAAATTAAATACAAAATTTATTTTTCATCTTAGCTTTTGCATAGAATGAATAGTTATAAAACAAATTATTAAACAATCTTGTTCTTAGAAGTACACTTTAGAAGATTATAAACATGTTAAATACACTAATACCTATACACATGTTTAAGCATATTTATAGTATGCATATTATTGTGTATTTTAAAGAAAAATGGTTTGATTCCATTTTGAGCCTTCTATTTTTCACCAGAATTTTGGAATAGTTGCAAATAATTCTCATACTAATCTGTCAATACAGAGTTATTGTCAGTAGAATGTGTAAAGTCTTTTAATCACACTGCAAAACTAAAAGCTACTTCAAAATGAGTGAAGGTTTTGTGCTCAGATTCTAAATTATAGTACCATATTTCAAATGTAAAACTGTCTTAGGCATCTAATTCACTAAGTTTGGGCTCCAGAGGAAAAGTATACAATTTTCTCAGAATAATTAATACTTTACTGACCCTCCTTAAAAGTGAAGGAAAAATTGTATTATCATTGTTTCTATTCATTTTGTTCACATGTTATAGGCATATAGATGCACATAAATTCATAAATAACATATTCAGATAAAACCTGTCAAAAGTCTTAAAAATTATATTGGATGAATCATAAGATTGGTTATAGAACTATTTGTGCTTAGCACATCAAAGTTCATTTTAGAGTTTGTGTTTTTGTTTTCTTTTCTGTATAATGTGAAACATTGCTGTATACTAAAGAAATACTGTTAACTCAGAAAGAACAAATGAAATATAAGAAAGAAAACGTAGAGAAAAGAATGGCATCTGCTAGTGAAAGAGCCCTGTAGGGACTAAATTGGGTAATTTAGTGGATGTGGCCTGCCCACTACACTCTTACGTGCAGTCAAGTAGGAACAAGTCTCTTTGCTCTGTGGTCAGCTGCAGCACTTATGGTAGATAAAAACTTTGCCATTGAAAAAAGTCCTGAAATCAGAGCTTTAATGATAATTTATGTATACACACACACAGAGGGCACCAAAAATATGTATCCACGTTTTTTGAAGTCAAAAACTGTATTCAAATTTTACAATTGTAATACTCAATATATACTGATAACAAAAGATCATACAAGTCATGCTGAGCACCTGCTATAATTGCAGAAGTCAAACAGGTCTTGAGTATTAGAAATTTAATACAGTTTCTTCCTTTCTTATAATGTGTATACATTTTTTGGCACACTCTGTGTGTGTGCGTGCATGTGTGCACCACACCATGTTATTGAAAGTTATGACATTTTGGTTGTAGTCAGAAGGGATTTATTTGAAAATACCAGACATCACTGAAAATTTTATAATTCATTTAGTTAATATTGAAAACATTGGGGGGTTTTTTTGTTTGCTTCTTTTGTTTTACTTTTCTTCTCTCTCTTTCTCTCTTTTTTCCTTTCAACAGAGTCTCACTTTATTGCCCTCGGTAGAGTGCTGTGGCGTCATAGCTCACAGCAACCTCCAACTCCTGGGCTTAGGTGATTCTCTTGCCTCAGCCTCCCGAGTAGCTGGGACTACAGGCGCCCACCACAACGCCTGGCTATTTTTTTGTTGCAGTTTGGCCGGGACCGGGCTCGAACCCACTACCTTCGGTATATGGGGCCGGCGTCCTACCCACTGAGCTACAGTTGACACGGTTCTTCTCTTGTTTTCTTTTATTGATGCATAATAGTTCACATATTTGAGGAGTACATGTGAGTGTTGGATACATGCATAAGATGTGTAATGATCCAGTCAGGGTATCTGGGGTATTTATCACCTTGAGTGTTATCATTTCTGTGTGTTGATATTATTTTAAGTCATCTGTTCTAGTGACTTTGAATATACATAATATTGTCGCTAACTGTATTCACTGGTTTTGAATAAAAAAGACAATGTCCTTTGTGTGTAAGATATTTTAAAAACACTAATAATATATGCAGTCACATAATTTCTTAAATTTTTAATCACACAATTACAATCTATTGATAAGTGTAGGTCATTATTAAATGAAAACATTATTCACTAGAGTAAAGCTATGTGGAAGTAAAGCTACACAAAAAATCATTAATAGGAATTTATCTTTATTATTTCTCTCTCTTCAACTGAAATATGGTTAGGACTTGGAGTTCTTCAATAATACTGAAGGAAACCCCAGAGCACCCCTGTTAATTGCAGGCAGGCCAGTTGTAAGCTGAGACCAAAAATTTGTTTTACATAACATATTATTATCAATGCAGAAAAGCTTTTCTGGGCAATGAAAGAGGGAGTGCTTTAGTAGCTAATCACTAGACTTGGTTTCATTATTTCATTGTTTGTTCTCCAAGTTATTCAAGAAACATCAATAATAACAGCAAAATAACTTGTTATTTTTCTCCAAAAATGCAGTCCAACAAAAATATTTAAAAACTAGGAAATATCCATGAGTTCTGTCTGAATTATGAAATTCCAATGTTTTGGAGTAGACTGAAGCTGAAAATCCCATTCAACTGTCGTCTATTTATTAATTCATTTATTCATTGTGCTAAGTAATTTATTAGTTTTTATTAGCATTATAAAAGCGATACACAATGATTGCCATAACTAGCGGATTTGAGTAAGTTCTGCAGAACCAAAGAGGCCTTGGGTTCCAAGTGCCATCCTCCCACATTTTTGTTTTATAGTCTTAGGTAAATTATTTTCTGCACTTCAATTTCTTCATCTGAAAATGGAAAAATAAAATTTGCCACGTGAGGTGGTCTTGAGGTTTGTACAATCAAAATACGTGAAGTGTTTAAGCTGGTTGACATACATTGCTGCCTCAAATATCCATTTTAGGGAATCAAACAAACAAAAATACGTATAGAGAAAAAGTTGAACCATATTTTCACTAACATTCCACAAAGACATTGCTATTAATATTCTAGTTAGATAATTTTAGAACGCACACACAGATACATAGAATGTATTTGTTTACAAACAATTCAAATTATGCAAGTTGACAACTTTGCTCCTTTGTCCCATTTAATCGACTTCAAACATTTTTAATGAATTCAGTTAGTGAATGTACTACATATTTATTCCATCACTGATGATAGTTCAATTGCCAACTATGATCTTCATAAAGGCACTACAATAAAATTTTTCACATATATTTTGTTTCCCATCTCCTTAATATAGACTGCTAGTAAAAATTATTATTAGAGACAGATGACAAAAAGTGGAAGCTTATTTTTTTTTCAAATTGCTTTTTTAAAAGGCTGTGATAATATATATAGTATATAAAGTTATATATAAGTAACTTATGAGACTCCTTTCCCAACATACTAATCTTTGTATTCAGATTTTTTTATAATAGTCAATTGCATGGCATCTTTTCAGTTTTTGCATTACTTAATTATTAGTGGCCTCAAATTGTTTTGTGGCTATATGCATTTCTTCATCTCTCAAGCACCTAAATGTTTTGAGTCAATTTTTGTATTGTAGAGTAGCAGCCGTATCTACTTGACAGGAAAGTGATCTTTGTGTAATAGTATTTATTGCAAACATTGTATCCCATTTTGTCATTTGCCTTAGACATTTGATTATAAAATTATTGATATGTAGCATTTAAAATATTTATTTACATTTATATACATCTCCCTTTGGGAATTCTAAAATGGCTCCAGACACCTAGAGATTATTCCCTATTGCTAAATATATTGATACTTCTACATCTTTAAGTAATTTTAATTTTTACATCGAATGTTTGTAAATATTTGTGCATTATTTCTAATATATATAATAAAATTTAGTTTTTTGTTCTTGAGCAGTTAACCCAATATTATAAAATCATTCCGAGAGTAAGCATTGACTGCTCTACTAATTTGTTGTATAATATTTTTTCCATCATAAAGTGCTATACATAAAATGTGGGAATCTTTTTCTGACTTATCATCTTCTACTGAGCCTCCTAGGAATTCTTGCAGCATGATTTTGATTAGCAAATCTTACAAACTATGAAATTTTTAATACTCTTTCTAAAATTTTTCTTGTTAGATCCCACTTAGCTTCCATAATGACCTATGTCAATTCTCAAATAAATCCCATTCCTATTTTGTCTGGAACTGTGTTAAAACCAAAATGTAATGTGGGGAAAGAAAATCTTTCTCATAAAATCTACATTTCCCATTAAACAACAGTTTTATGCTCCTTAACATTGTTTTAATTCTTTGTATTTTCTAAGATCATTTTCTATGTATTTCACACCTTGATAAGTATTTTACCTTATTTTTTAAAACTTCTTAATAACTGCTGGGTAGACATTATGATTAGCAGCACTGTATGGTTGAGACAGTTGGAATTTAGAGAGGTTAATTTTATTCACTGCCCCATGCCAGTGGGTGGCAGGGCTTGTTCTAACTCTAAGCCCACAGGCTTCCTTGTAATTGTACGCAATAACTTATGAAAGAATTTTGAACCTGCAAATGTTAGTCAATACAAAATAATTCTGATTGCATTAGGAAGCGTAATAGTTAAACGATCTGTTCCCACTTGACTTTTTATATAAAAAATGAACAGTTTTCTGAAAATGTCAACATATGAATAATTGTGACTTATTATGTTTATTAGCTGTTTACTTTGATCAGGCCTGTCCAACTTGAATTTATTATAAGACATCACAAATGAGGCCCAGTAGGAAGAAAAGGGGACTGTACTTGCATTTTTAGTCCCAATCACTTCAGAAGCATTTGAGTATAGATTTCATATTTCCAGTCACTTGCCCTCCCCGGAGGACATTTTGATAATTTTTCATCTCAGGCTTGGCAAAACTCCATGATGGCTAGGTTACAGAACAGCCTGTGAGGGTGACTCTTTTTCTGAACATGTGGCTTACTGCTACATGTACGGGCTACAGGTAATTTTCAGCCATATAATTATTTCCATCAAGGCTTTAATTTTAATTTAGATAATTTTGCCCTTCAAACTTCCCAGGTCTCCAAATATAAACCATTTATTAAAATGCCCTTAAATTTGGAAGTAATCACTGATTACCCTTCTTCAGGATAAATTAAGTACAGTTCAAAATAAAATAACCGTAATAACACTTGATGTCAGGTACGTACTTTCTCTTTTATTGTTTTTTTTAAACTACACTAAGAAATTAAATTTATTAAGTTTTCAACTTGAATATAAGTTTCCAATTTCCTTATTTAATTAATGGATGAAATAAATCTAGAAGCAATGCCTTGATTCAAACTCATATTGCTGTTTTGTGGAGCAATTCCCTTTTGCATTATTAATATTCTGTTTTTCAACTTCTCCACTACTCAAGCACTCCTGATGTTCTAGAATTTCACTTTGTGTAACTAAAATCCCAATGAGAAGTGACTTGCTTTTGAGTCTTTGTATACATTTCTGAAGTGGTTTCAATTCTTTATACTTGAATCGTGACACTGAGCTGCATTTTTTACTTTTGATCACAGAGGAAAATTGGTATCTATGGCAACAGAAAAGTGGAAGTGCGGTTCCTGACAGTGTTTTCAGGTGACAGAAATGACAGCCATCTTTGTTAAGTAATACTATGTTAAGGTGCTAACTTGGGTGTCACATTTACTGTGCTGACCAAAATTGGGGAATTACAACTTTAAATAAAAAGATAGCTCAGCAATTAAAGTATATATAATAGACTCTTCACACTGAATTTCTGTGACCTGCCTTTCAGTTCTGTCCTTGATTGATAAAGCAACATGGACTAGTGTTCCAAATTCATGATTAGTTAATTAAAGGATGATGGCCTTGAGCTTTGACCCAATATATTTTTCATGTAAGTGATTAAAATTTCATTATGAGGTGGCTTCTTTCTTACCTAATTCATTACAAGAATGAAAAGTTCAAGTTATACAAATGCTGTGGTTAGCAAATTTTGATTAATATTATCAAGCAGTCATTTTTTCCTTCCTTTGGTATCTTAAAAAAAAGATTGACTACTATCCCTCTCAACACTTCCTCTGCACGCACGCGTGTGCGCGCGCACACATACACACACACACACACACACCCCATACTCCTTTTGTTAAGGTGGTTAAGGTAATTTTTAAAATCATGATAAAGGTATAATGTAAAAGTTACCATTTTTAAGTGTACTATTTGGTGACATTAAATGCATTCATTCTGTTGTGTTATCCCCTTAGTACCCATGCATGTTCTTTTCATTTTTAAGACTTAGACTCTACATCTGTTAAATAATAACTTCCCTTTCTCTTTCCTTAACTCCCACCAACCACCATCCAAATCTCTGTCACTATAACCAACTATTCTAATATCATGTTAAGTGGAACCATAAAGAGTTTGTCCTTTTGTGACTGGCTTATTTCACTTAGCATAATGTCCTCCAAGTTCATCTATGTTCTAGCATGCGTCATAGTGTCTTTCTTTTCTAAGGTTGAATGCTATTCCAAGGTCTGTAAATGCCACACCTTGTTTATCCATTTATCCATCGATGGACACAGGTATTGTGAATAATACTGCACTGAACACAGGTGTACAAATGTGTCTTCCAGCTGCTGTTTTCTATTACTTTGGGTGTATATCTTCAAGTGGCATTGTGGTACCATATGGTAATTCTACATTTAATTTTTTGAGAAGCCACCATACAGTTTTCCATCATTTTATATTTCTATGGGTAAAGGAAGAATTCCAGTTTCTCCTTTTCTGGGCTGTGTTTAAATCCTTTGAACTTCAGGTTTGCACTATATAAATAAGGATAATAATACATACTATTTCAATATAATTTTGTGAGAGGCAATGGGATACTGCATTTAAAATACTTAGTATGATAACTGTCATTTATTTAGCCTATAATATAGATTACCCATAAGTGTTATGAATTCCCCAATAACAAAACTACCTAATATTGTAATTATTAAAACAATGAATTTTAGAGAGATTTAATAAATAGCACTATAACATAGACATAAAAAATAGTGAAAAGCAGGACCCAAACTCTGTGGCCAAATGTCATTTCCTTGGTTTACTAAGCTTACAATTCTCTAAGTGCTGGCAAACAAGAAGATCAGTGCAGTTCCATAAAACAGAAAACCAGAAAGAATAATTACTTTTCAATTTACTCATATAATTCTTTTCCAAAGCCCCAACTTCTCCATGGCCATTGCCATGAGGATTTCATATTCATCCTCTCACTTACAGATTTCTTTCATTTCAGATACCATTCCTTTTATTCAAAGCAATTTGTCAAATATCTGTTTTTATTTTTGTGTGTTTTTTATCTACATTACCAGATACTTAAAGAGAAAAATCATTTAATGTGTTTCTTTCTTCCCTAATTCCTTACTTTTCTATGTAACATTTTTTTATTGATTACTTTATAGTTAGTGGTTTGCTGGTAATGTTTGACTGGTACAAATAAATCCCTGCTTTTTGAATAATATTTGCATGCAGTTTGTAAAACACCACATGGTAGAAGGTGTGTTTTTACTTAGAAAAGGCTGATTTTCTTGTCTTTTCATAAATTGATATTAGATGAGAAAAGTATCATTATTTCACATATATATTGAATGTCTATACCCACAGAGGCTAAGTTAATTTAGCAATTGGAAAAACTATGAGACAAAAGGTTTCCTTTCCTGATATCCTTTTCAAAGTCCTGTTCACAATAATGGGCTCCCGATATTGAAACTGTGCTTATTTCATAGTTTTGGAATGCTTCACCTTTGAATTAGTGTTTCTCAAGGCATACTCTGTAGTAATTTGTGCATGTATGTGTGAATGTGTATACCTATGTATATATGGCATATATAAAAATATATATTCATGTGTATATGTTTCAGGCAAATACAACATAACAATGGATAGTTTCTGAAATTGGATAAAACTGAGTATCAGCTCCAAAATTTTCGGTTATCCCTGAAAAGGATCAACTTTAATAAATTTTATTTTAATGACATAAAATAGGAGTAATTCAATTAACAAAATTGTAAATATTCAAAATGGAAGATACAATGTGCAATATACAATGTCCACCATACAAGAAAATCAAAATAAATGTTAGTAATTAAAATAGTTTTTATGATTGCCTTGAAGTGGTATTTTTCTGTCTAAATAGACTTTTGGTTCTATAGTTTGAATCGCATTTGCATCTTTTGAGCTTTGATCCTTTATTTTTTTTTTATTGAATCATAGCTGTGTACATTAGTTCAATCATGGGGTACAGTGTGGGGGCTTCACATGCAATCTGAGATATTTTTATCAACCTGATTGAGCTTTGATCCTTTAAATGATCGGTAATAATTCTACTAGAAAAATCACTATCTCGAATTTTGCAAACATATTGCTGCTGCAGCTGGTACTTGATTATTCTACGTTGAGGGAAGCAAACCACTCACAAAACGGCAGAAAAGATGTTGGAGAGAGAAGCAAGTCAAAAGCTAGTGTGTTGACCACTGAGGGAGCAAGAAGGGTTTCCGGTGAGAACCAAACCACACTGGCCCAATATGGGCTAATACAGGTTCTAAGATCAGTCATAGCGTGGATCACAAATGGGAAAGATTCCTCAAGGCTCAAAGTAGAAAGCAGGAGTTTTATTCTCATGAAAAAACGTTAACATTAAAATTTCTAAAAATATAAAAGGATGCCTTTTATTACTTAAGAATTTTAATGTTTATAAATGGTATAAAGGAAATGTTATGTGAGATACACACACAGACACATAATTAAAACAGAAACTGTGCACACTTATGGTGCATCTTAGAAGGGTCAGGTGAAACTTACTAAATGCAGAACACAAATATTTTCACACACAAACAAGAAAATCCCATGAAGTTTATGTCGAACAGTTGGATGAAAATATTGTATATTGTATATGAAGCCTGCACACTGTACCCCATGATTGCACTAATTTACACAGCTATGATTCAATTAAAAAAAAAAAAAAAAAGAAAAGAAAAGAAGAAAAGAAAAATCAAAAGAAAGACCCGGGGTTAGACTGCAGCATGAAGGATGCTGACCCAGAAGAAGCACAAGGGAATTTGGGGAATATAAACTGCACAGTTATATGCTTTAATCAAAACACACCGAATTGTAAACTTAAAATGGATGCATTTTATGCAAATTAAACTTCATTACAGTTGATTTGATGCCTGGGCTCCAGCACATCCAATTTTATTTAGAAAATCTCTGGGGGGAAACCCAGAATCTATACTTTTTGAAGGTGTTCACAAATGATTACGATGTGCAATTGTCCTGAATGTTTTGTAGTTAGTTAGCACTATGACCTTCACCTAGGATTATTTTCATAATATATAGGGATATAGGGAAAGAATTTAATCTTGAAGACAATTCAAATGTGTCAACACTTACTAACCAATCAATCCTTTTCCCATTGATTCATAACGGCAACTCTGCCAGGCTCTGTACATCAAGTTTCTATCCACACATGACGCTGTTTCCAATCTTCCAGATGGATTCTGTATGTCTATGGGTGATGTCACACTGTTTTAATAACTAATAAATTCTCGTCTTCAGGAGGTCAAATCCCTCCTGCCTTCTCTTTCTCTCCACCCTCCTTTAGAAATTCCCTGCCTTTTCCTTGGTTTCAGCCGTCACTGTTTTTTGGCGGGCTCGGGCTGGATTCGAACCCACCAGCTCAGGTGTACGTGGCTGGCGCCTTAGCCCGCTTAACCACAGGCGCCGAGCCTCCCTGCCTATTCCTGGTCCATAATTTTTCCATATGACAACATGCTCAACTTCATAAGCTTTCGCTCAAAAATAAGTAACTGTAGAGATGTTTAGTAAAATTATATCAAATTTACATTTGGAGAAAATGCCTTTTTTTTTTTTTTTTACTCTCACTTCGTCACCTTCGTAGAGTGCCATGACATCACAGCTCACAGCAATCTCAAACTCTTGGGCTTAAGTGAACATCTTGTCTCAGTTTTTCATTTTTAGTAGAGACGGGGTCTCATTCTTGCTCAGACTGGTCTTGAACTCCTGAGCTCAAGCAATCCACCTTGTGTTTCAAGAAGGAAACACATTGGGCTTCTATTTCTTAGCATAGAAAGAAACAGAAACCCTTTGGTGGTTACAAAGGTATTTGGTTTAGAATTATTCATTATACTTGTTGTATACAGTTTTTATTTGTGGACATATTATATTTCACAGTTTAAAAAGTTAAAAACAGGGCAGCACCTGTGACTCAAAGGAATAGGGCACTGGCCCCATATGCCGGAGGTGGCGGGTTCAAACCCAGCCCTCACCAAAAAAAAGGTTAAAAACAGCCAGGCATGATGGCTCACATTTATAATTCTAACAGTTTGGGAGAACTGCTTGAGGCCAGGAGTTTGAGACCAGCCTGGGCAACATAGCAAGACACCCTCCCCCCAACCCGCCACAACCGCCACAAAAAAATTAAAAATTAGCTGAGCATGGTGGCACACACCTGTAGTCCCAGCTACTTGGGAAGCAGAAAGATTGCTTGAGCCCAGGAGTTTGAAGTTGCAATGAGCTATGCCGATGCTACTACTCTCCAGCCTGGGTGACAGAGCAAGACCCTGTCCCAAAGAAGAAAAAAAAAAGTTAAAAATGAATGAGGGATTTAATTAAAACTCTGAGCCTGGTGGAAATCAGTGGTACTCCACAAATAGGATCCAGCCTACTCTAAATAGAAGGTTTTCTCTAGAGAGGGGCTGAAAACATATGGCCTGACATGCTTTAGCTCTATATATCATTTAACTCCAAAACTTCTCTTTAGAAATAACAACAATCCATGAGAATTTTAAATAAAGTATCCTGTACAAAATAGGTTCTCAAGCTTTTCGCTTCTTAATGCTTTGAGTAGAGCCTCTGTAAGTTGGCCATCCCAGGGACTGTAACAAACTGGTCAGCATACAGAGGTGGACAATATAAGAAATTAGGCCTACTGTGCTGATAAATACATGGGGTGCATGTCCAGGCTTTGAAAATTAGGTCAACTTAAGGAGGTGGTCAAAGTAGGGAGGTGGTCAACTATGGAGGTTCTATTGTGCTATGTTGGGGGGAAGGGAGGGAATCATTTTGACAAAGTTAACATATCATCAATGTAACAATTGAACAGCCAAAATGTGGTGCTAGTTTACACCTGAATACAAACGTGAATGAGGCAATATCCTACCTTCAAAAGGCTTGCAGTAGACAGGTAGTCAACAGGCGTTCCCACTAATAGCTAGGTTTTCTTCCACTTCCTGGACACAGAGTTAGGCTGTATTTGACGTAGTCCTGCCTACCCCTCTTGACCTCATCTTGCAGCACTTCCTCACTCCCTGTGGCAGATGGAATGACTGGCCTCAGTTCTTTATCCCTCCATGCATACGTGCCCTGTCTCAGCCTTATAGTGAGCACAGTATGTCCCCACCCCTTGACATTGGGCTCAGCCATGTGACTTGCCTTTCATGCAAGTAGACGTGCAAGTGGCTAAAAATTGGCCAATGACTGTGAGCAGGTGTAACGGGAACTACATCATGCCTGAACCATAAAAACCAAACTATACTTGTCATCTCCCCTACCTCCATATCCAGCTCCAAGGAAAGGATTCAAATCCACCCAGCTCCCCAGCACAGTCAATTTAACATATCTACTTGACTTGGCTAAGGGGTGCCCAGATAGCTGATAAAACACTATTTCCAGGTGTGTCGCTGAGGGTGTTTCCAGGGAGATCAGCACTCAAATCAGTAGACCAAAGAGAGAATTCCCTCTCCAATGTGAGTGGGCATCTCCCAACACACTGAGAGTCTGGATAGAACAAAACAAGGTGAAGGAACAGTCAAATCAATCTCTCTGCTCAAGTTGAGACATCCACCTTCTCCTCACTCACACATTGACACTCCTGGTTCTCCAGCTTTTGAATTTAAACTGTGAGTTACACTATCAGCCCCCTAATTTTCAGGCCTCTAGTGGATAAATTACACAACTGGCTTTCCTAGTTCTCTAACATAAACCAATTCTTACAAAAAAATCTCAGTGAGTGCATATACATGCGCGCGCACACACGCACACACACAAACTCTCTCCCTCTTTTTCTTGGCTTTTGTTTCTTTTGAGAACCCTAACACATTCCCTAAGCCAAAAGGAGAATCAGTCTCCCAAATCCAATTGATTACCAGGTCCAGCTATTTCCTTTAAATGTGTTTTTAGATCTTCCCCCTTATTTTTTTTCCTTAAGTGACACCCTAATTTCCACCCTCCTCTCTTCTCACCTGGTCTATTGTAGTAGCCTGAGTCTAGCCCAATGCCCTCCACACCAAAGGTGTCATTCCCTTGCCACAATCCCTTGGTCTGACCATCACCTACAGGTTAAAAATCTAAACTCTTTGTATAACATGCCATAGCTACCTGACCCAGCCCTGCCGGCCTGTCTTGGGCATGTCTTTGACCATGGCCATCTTCTTGGAGACACACTGAACTGGTCCCAGCCCTTCTACCTGGCACCTATGTTCTTCCCATGGCTTTATCATCATGAGCACATATATTTCCCTATCGTATTAGTTTCCTAGGGCTGCCAGCACAAATTGCCACAAACTGGGTGGCTTCAAACAACAGAAATCTCTCAACAATTACGGAGGCCAGAAATCTGAATCAAGGTATTGGCAGGGCCATTTTCTCTCCAAAGGCTTTAGGGAAAGAAAATCCTTCCTGCCTCTCTCAGTTTCTGGGAGTTTGGGGCAATTTTTGGTGCTCCTTGGCTTCTGGCAGCCTCTGTACATGGACATATTCCCTCTGTCTTTTATTCCTGTGTCTTTTCTCCCCTTCCTACAAGGACATCCATCTTACCAGATTTGATAAGATCTCGATCCTACTCCACATCTAATTAAATCTACAAGGACCGTATTTCCAAGTACAGCAACATTCTGAGGTTCCAGGAAAGGAGAACAATTTCAGGGAACACTATTCAACACAGCACACCCACCCTTCAATGTGTGGATATGCCAAAGAGAAGCCATGAAGTCTTTCCTTGAAGACAGCAGTTCTCAACCTGTGGGTCGCAAACCCTGTGTAACAATGAAAATACATCACGGCATTAGGAAGGTTGAAAACACTGCATTAAGAGAAAAGATGAAAGTTTCTGACTTTATAAGGAAAGAAAAAAATTATAAGCTGAGGTTGCTACAGTAAGAACAAATCTCCTATCCATGAAATTGCAAAAGGAAGAGAAATCTGTGCTAGATTTGTGGTCATACCTCACACTACAAAAGGGCATGGTGAGTGCTTAGTGAAGATGAAGGCATTCATTTGTGGGTGGGAGACATGAACAGAAACGCGTTCCAATTGATGGCAATTAGGTCTGGTATTGTCCACAGTCTCGGGCTTCCTCTGGGGGTCTTGGAACGTGTCCTCCATGGATAAGAGATGACTGTACATTCTTTTGTCTGAAATGCAAACCCCACCACCTCCTGTCAAGCACACCTGTCTGGCAAATTCCAACTTAATCTTTAAGATTATGCGCTAATCTTACTAACCTCATAGAAGGAAGCCTTTTGCAACCCTCCAATTAGACCGAGTGGCTGTTTTCTGGGGGCCCCACCCTCCACTCACCTCCGTTATAGATGGCAATTACTGCTCTGGCATTGCTGGCTTATGCGATTATAAAGCTTTCGATCCTTGGCACTGACAAAATGCCTGACACCCCGCATTGGCACTAAATGAATCCGAGAAAGCAAAGGCCTGCAGGAACTGGGGCAGGAGGAGGTGATGGAAAAAAGGAGAAGCTGATCCGTGGCACAGAATGGAAGACCCCACCAGTCTGACACGGTCTCTCAAAGTCAGCCTCCTATGGCAATGTGGTTTTGACACATGTCAGGGCTTTGAGTGCTCCTCAAGGTGTACAATTCACTCCTCCAGTCACTGAACAAGCAGGCAGTGGAACAAGTGTCCCTGCTGACCGGTAGAGGTGTGAAGAAAGCTGGACTGCGCAGGTGGGAAGGAGCTGGTGACATTTTCTGTACCCAGAGAAGGAAGCAGATAAGAAAAGCAACAACTTTCAAAGCAGCTTTCTTTTTTCTTTTTTGATTCTATGTTTTTTATTCAACATAATTCCCTGGGATTCATCCAAATTGTTCTAGCTATCAATAGTTAATTCCTCTGCATTGCTCAGTAGTATTCCGTAATAGGATGTAGCTCGTGCATCTGTTGAAAGACTTCTGGACTGTTTCCAGCTTTATTAGAAATAAGGCTTCTGTGAACATAGAAATTTATATTGACACAAAACCTATCTATCTGGGACAAATGCCCAAGAGCATAACACGTGGGCTAAATGGTGATTGCACACACTAGTTTTTTTTTTAGAAAATATCAAACTTTTCCTGGATACCATTTTACCTTTCCACCCATGATATCTGAGAGATCCAGATTATCTGCAAACTCACCGGTGTTTGGAGTTGTCGCTATTTTCAGTACTAGTCACTCCAATAGGTATAAAATACCTCATTGTGGCCTTAATTTGTATTTCTCTAATAGCTAACGTTGAAGGGTAAAGCAGCCTTTGTTAAAGGACTTTCTGACTTTAACGTGATCAAGGCAAAGCACACATCAAAGGTGCCATGGCATCTGGCTGGGCAGACTGACAATCGACAAGGACCACAGTGAGACTGAGAAGATAAGAGGCCAACACGAGGTAACACGGTTCTGCCTTCCAAAAGGAGGGGGGTGGCTAAAGTCTCAAGCCCTAGCTCCTCAGAACACAGCCTGTTAGAAGAGAGTGCACACATTTCCTTATGGCAACACAAAGAGCTCATTCCTAAGCTACCGGGTGCCCGAATTACGTTCTTTACTTATCAACCCTCCCTCGTTCTCCTTCTACCATCCCCCAAAGTTCACTTCTCCTAGCTGTTTTTGGTTGGAATGCTATAACATTTGATCCTCCCACTCTGCGAGCCTGCTGCAAAATTAATTAAAAACCAGGCTGCACTCAGAGGTTCCTGCAGCCCAGGAACCTCACAGGGCTTAGTACTCTGTGGAGTATGAGCCCCTCAGTGCCCCGATAATGAGGAAGCCTGCAGAACCCCTTGAAACCTAAACCAAAGGGTTCTCATCACCAAGGGTTTATTGAGGCCCTATATTTGGAGATGACTTTATACACGTGTTTTGAGTGAGTGCCAAGGAGCAGTCCTGTGCAGTTCTCAGTGTGGTGGGGGTCACAGGCTCCTAGGAGAAGCCTCTGAAGTTCAGGGACCCAGTGCCCACCGTGGTGAGCACTGCCGGAGCAGCCGATGGCGTCCTCCCATTCTGGCCCTGCTGCGTCTGAGTCCTTTCCGTGTCTAGGCAATTGCTCACTTTATAAGACTTTGGGGCGGTGCCCATGTCTCAGTGGGTAGGGCACCGGCACCATATACGGAGGGTGGCAGGTTCGAACCTGGTCCCGGCCCAAACTGCAACAAAAAATAGCTGGGCGTTGTGGCGGGCACCTGTGGTCCCAGCTACTCAGGAGGCTGAGGCAAGAGAATCGCCTAAGCCCAGGAGTTGGAGGTTGCCTTGAGCTGAGATGCCAAGAGGGCAATAAAGTAAGACTCTGTCTCTAAAAAAAAAGTAAGAAAGAAAGAAAGAAAAGAAAAGAAAAAGTATAAGACTTGGTAAAAGGTGAAGACCTCCTCCTATAACCAGATCTGAAAATGCCCGGCACTCTTTTCTGGCATTGTCATAGGCGGAGCACAGCCGCATGACCAAGCTCTGCCTATCAGAGACGCCCAAGTCGGACCATCTAGGAAAGTAGCAAAATCAGCTGGAGACCTCTCTCCCCTCTCCCTCTTTCTCTCCCTCTTGCTTTCTTTGTTTCTCCCTCTCTCTCCTTCTGGTGTTAACACAAAAGTGGCAGCAACTATGTCCAAGTCATGTGTCTGACAAAGGTGTGGGCACAGGGCAAACCCCAGCCATCTGGTGCTGCGTGGCCAAGAGTAGTTTGCTCAACAGGAAAGTTCAGTGACTTGATTTTCAGTGTTATGCTTGGAAGTTGAGCCTTCGGCACGGTTCTCCAGCTCCCTTCTCCCTCCCACCAGCATTCTGGGAGCTACTGGGTGTCCTTTCACAAGATCTCTCTCTGTTTCATCAGCCAGAGACAGTATCTGTTGCTTGCAACCCAGAACCCTGACTGATGAGCACACTCGTTTCCATAGACAATATCATGCAGATCACAGGCCAACTGAAGTTGTTTACAATCCTACACCAACTGAGCCCAAACAACATTCCTCCCTGTACCTCTTTGATACCAGGCCTAAGGCTTTGCAAATCCCATTTTTGTTTTGCTGACTGTTCTTTGTTAGGCTCTGCCAATCGAGGATGTTAGAAGAACAACACAGGCTAGAGAAGGAACGAACTCTTCCTGTCTTCTGACGACTGCTGTGATCACCACCCCCAGAAATGGCTTTTTGCTGTGGCACAGCAATTCCTTCCTATAGTATTGGCTGAATCCAATTTGGACTTTTTTTAGCATTTGCAGAATTGGTTTGATGGTGCCTCCTCCTAAGACAGCATCATCAACCAGTCTGCAGGCTCCTCCTTTTGAGCAGTTGAGCTTCAGCTCTGAGGGGACCCTCCTCTAAGTCCCTAACTTTTCATACTGCTACCTCCTTTCTCTATTTCCTCAACTCTAGGAGGGGTCCAGCTGCCTTCAGCAGTTACTACTGTGATACCTTAGTGTTCCTCCTTTACCCCGGATTAAAACTTTATTCCTAGTTAGCGATTCTATGTATCCAATTCCCTCTGCTCAAATAAGTGGTGTGATTTCTGTCTGGGACGAAACCCTGATCAATAGATACCAGCCTTAATAAAGGCTAGTATAAGTATCACATTTGCTACCAAAGAGTACAGAAATAAGGAAGAGGAAAAATATCCAGCCAAGTCAAGATGTAAGATCTCAGACTCAAAGCCCTGAGGAATGAGTTCGAGCTACCCAAGTCCCGCAGGCAAATTAACGTATATACCCAAGTAGTTTGTCCAAAGTGGGGAGGCAAAAGGAAAACAGGACCAGACATGTCCTAGAAGATGCTCAGGCATAGAAGGGAATGAAGTCACACCTAAGACCCTCTGTTTCTCTGCCACAACTGACAGCACCAACAGCACCATTATTAACGGTTACTAAGCTCTTAGAATGTGCAGGCACTAAGCTGAGCATTATCCATGTGGATTACCATGCGCATCGATTCCAAGATGCCTCCCATTGTAAGACATACCGTCACTGGAAGTATCACTAAGAAAGAAAAATACGCTGCCATTTAAACAATGACCTGCTATTATCTGTAAGATGCAGCCCAATATTAAAGACGGGAAAATGGGCTTAGCGCCTGCAGCTCAAGCTACTAGGGCACTGGTCAAGTACACTGGAGCTGGTGGGTTCGAATCCAGCCCGGGCCTGCCAAACAACAATGACAACTACAACCAAAAACTAGCCGGGCATTGTGGCGGGCACCTGTTGTCCCAGCTACTTGGGAGGCTGAGGCAAGAGAACTGCTTAAGCCCAAGAGTTTGAGGTTGCTGTGAGCAACACAGCACTCTACTGATGGTGACAGCTTGAGACTGTCTCAAAAAAAAAAAAAGATAGGAAGATGTGGGGGGAAAAATGCTTCTTAGAATCAATGAAACATGGCAGCTCACTCAATCCTTATCAACAATCCCTATGAAGTAGTCACAGCAGGGCTGAGTGGTAGAGGTTGAGTAACTAGTCCAAGGTCCTACAGTCAGTCAACAGCAGAGCATTTCTGTCTGGGACTAAACCCTGACCAACAGATACCAGCCTTAATAAAGGCTAGTATAAGTATCATATTTGCTACCAAAGAGAATAGAAATGCTGAGGAGGAAAAATATACAGCCAAGTCAGGATGTAAGATCTCAGACTCAAAGGCCTGAGCCTCTGACCTCAGTCAGTGGGATGCCAGAGCCTCTGTTAATGGCAACTCTGCTCTGTGACCTCTTAAACCATTTAGAAGTCAGGGATCAAACTCTGACCAAATGTGTGCAAATGTTACTGATCAGAAGACATTAGCCAGGCACAGTGAGTTGGTCAGAGAAAGGACTCTGGCTACCAAATCTCCTATAATAGCACAGAGCAATGCCAGCTGCCCTGAGTGGCAGGAGGGGCAGGTGCACCAAAGGCAGAAGTAATGATGCAAGCTGTATGAGTCTCCTGCAGCTGCTGCAACAAGTTCTCATGAACGTGATGGCTTCAAACAACAGAAATTCATTCTCTTATAGTTCCAGAGGTCAGAAATCTAAAATCAAGGGGCTGACATCAGGACCATACATACTCTGGAGGCTCTAAGGCTCTAAACCCTTGGCTCAGGGCTCCATCACTCTCCTGCCTCAGCCTCTGTGGTCACATTGCTTCTAACCCTTCTGTTCAAATTCCCCTCTGCCTCACTCTTATAAAAACCCTTGAAATGGCACTTAGGGCTCACCCTGGAGATTATCTGGGATTATCTCCCCATGTCAAGATCCTTAATCACATCTGTAAAGATTCTTCTTCCAGAGAAGGTAACATTCAGTTTCCAGGGTTTAAGACCTGACTACCCCATTATTCAGATGACCATGTAAACTAAGGGTGGAACATGCTGCTGAGGCATCCCAAGCCCAGACACCTAAGCAAATATGTACAAGCTGTTGAAACTTGAAATGTTAGGGCATATTTCAATTTTTCCAAACTTGTGATGAAAGACAAACCTCACCCAAAATATCTGGAAATTTATAGACTGCCACTTGAGTTGTATTTGACTCACCTAGTATTGAGCCCAGGGCTTATTTTGTTATTGTTATTGTTAATGGCATTCAGCACATTAAAGATTACTCCCAGCTACATAGGGTGTCATTAACATAGAAATTGGGGTTCAGCTTGCTACTGCTACACAGGGTTGGTTTGACAAATGGACTCAGATAGGTCTGACTAGACATGGGGAGCAGAGCCCTGCATGGAGACTGGTGGGAAACTAAAACCCTCATAAGGAAACAGTGGGCAGTGGGCACAGAGGGGTCAAGAGTGGCATCTGTGTCAGAGAGAAGACAGGCCAGACTCTGGGCTGAACTTTGAGAAGGTAAAGAAATCAATCCAACCCCACATGAGAAAGGGGATGAGAGGAACTTCATGGAGATGTGCCACATGTGAATCCTGGGCAGATGAGGTGGCCTTGCAAGGGACAAAGAGGATTGAGTTGCCCAAGATCTAAGACAATGGGTATAGACAACTGTCTTATCAGCTTGAGCTGCTATAACAAAATGTTGTGGGCTGGGGAGTTTAAGCAACAGACATTAATTTTCTCACCATGTGGAGCCTGAAAAATCATGGTGGCAGCGTGGCAAGGCTTTCTCTACTTTCTTGCTGTGTTCTCACATGGAGGAGAGAAAGACAGCGAGTTCACTGATGTCCCTTCCTATAAGGGCACTAGAGCATCAGGAGGGCCCTGGTCTCATGATGTCATCTAATCCTAATTACTTCCCAAAGGTTCCCATCATGCTGCCAGTTGGGGCTTTAACATATGAATTTAGGAGAATATACAACGACCTAGGTGTCACACCAGACAAGCAATCTACTAGGAACTTGCTCAGTGAGTAAAATAAGTCTGATTAGACACTTGGAGGGGTCTACCCGACCTGGTCAAGATGTTTTGATCCAGGACTGTTGCTCAGTGCAAATCCCTCTGAGAGAAAGATGCCACAGAAGGGATGAAGGTAGACTGTGGTCGTGGGGGCACAGTGTTATGGCAGAACACCCCATTCCCTGGGGCATGATGGAAGGAAGGGTGCCCTCTGCTCATGGAATACCTAAACAGTCCACAGGGCCAAGACCTGCAGACATCACAACAAGGCCTCCTCCTCTGAGATCGCCAGCTACGTACACACATAGGTCTGACCCAACACGCACACACACGTTACTAAGCCTGAATCCTCATCTTGGGCAAATAAGAAATGCGACTGGTTACCGTCAGGAGCTTCCACCACTCCTGACATATTAAGTACCTACCGCATGTAGGTATGCCCTACACATTACTTAATCCTCATAGCTGCTCTCTCAGGCAGGACTATTTCCACTTCACAAAGCAAGATACTGAGGTTCAGAGCCTTTTATTATGACCCAGGAGACTTTGGCTTCAAAGGGGCAGAGGAAGAGACTTGAATCACAGGAAATCGCCTAAATCCCAATACCTGGACAGAACGGCAAGTCATGGGGAGCCTCCAAGGTGAGGTCCCTAGCCTTGGCTGAGTGTCACAGTCCTTACGGAGATTCTTTAAGAGCCTTGGCCTCATCCTGGACAAAATGCATCGGAACTTCCAGAGGGAGGTCCAGCTGTTAATATTTTTTCTAAAGCCACAGCCAGTTCTCCTATTCTATACCTCACATTTCTGCTCAAACATCACTCAAAAATGCTCAGTGTAAATGGCAGTATGAGTCTCCTAGCTTCTTAGGCAAACATAATCATGATAGTAAATGAAGAATGAACACATTCAGACTTCAGACCAAGCATTTTCTTTTTATCCTCCCGCATGTTTAAGTATCTGTACCTTGGGTCTGTGTGCCAAACATGTAGCCACCTGCAAAGGGCATGGATCTGCTTCCAGAAAATGACTCACACATGTAAAGCACTTTCGAGTGATATGCTACATGGAGGAGTTTTCATAATGGCGATCTTCTCTGAGCTTATCAACATCCCCATTCATTCATTTATTCATTTGTCAAACATCTCCTGAAGATCTACTGTGTGCCAGGCAATATGGTGCTGTGCAAGACACTTCAGAGACTACAGTGGCCTGTTGGTGCCCCTGGCCCTGCCCCCACACAGGTGACAACAGCTCAGGGAAAGGAAGGGCCGGGATGGGGAAAGAATGGGGTGGAACCAAGACATGGGGCAGGTCTGGGGCCTCTCCTGGGGAAGGAAAACACAAGCCCCATCCCAAGGGGTAGGCAGGAGACAGTCTGGCAAAATGCTGCAGGGACAGTGCTCCAGGCAGAGGGAACAGCAGGTGCAGAGTCTGGGAAAGGGAGGATGGAAACCCCAACCTATGGTGGGAGATAGAAGGGCTGAGGAGAGGGAGGGACAGCTGCAAGGGCCAGACCAGAGGCTTTGGTAAAGCAGGCTGTGGAAACGGCAGGTCCAGGAGCCCTTGAAGAGGTTCAAGCCAGCACCATGATCAGACTCACAGGCTGTGAAGGATGCTCCAGGGCTTACGGCAAACAATCTGGAGCAGAGAGAGAATGGTTCTCTGAATAGAGGAGACAGGGCCCAAAGAGAGAGGACTAACTGGAGGCCCAGCAAACTGCTGGAGTGAAGGGCCAGAGAGTATTTTCCATCTTTTAGTCTCTATCACAACTGTCATAACCACTCGATTCTGCCACTACAATGCCAGCACAGCTGTAGACAATTCACAAACGAACAGGGGCAGCCAATTTGGCCCTCAGGCTGTAGTTTGCCAACCTCATAGGAAAGGATCAGGTCCACAGGGGTTGGTGGCTAATGAAAGGATAATGAAAGGTGACAGCAGCGCATCGGGGAAAAGGAGAGAGCAAGTGTGTCACCATGACTCACAAATCATGAACCTGAGATGCAGAGAGGGCCCGCTTTCGGACCAAGGACAGGCACACACCCGCTGTGAGGCACAGCCTCTCAGCGGCATCCCTGCTGCTATAGAAAATCACCAATAAGTCACACACCACACACCCTGGCACATTCGAGTTTCCTGACTTGGCCATACCACGTTCAAATAATTCCCTTGATCGGTTCTCTGCAAAGCCCACCCTGCAGTATGACACAGATGCATCTACCTCAACCTCACTCCTCAAGGGCCTCAGCCTGAAAACCTGCAGAGAGAAATTATCAAGCATCCCCAACCCTCCCCCAAAAAACATGCAGCTTTTTTTTTTTACATACATATATATGTGTGTGTGTGTGTGTGTGTGTGTGTGTAGAGTCTTGTTTTGGTCAGCCCAGGCTGGAGTGCAATGATGACTGATCATAGCTCACTGCAGCCTCCAACTCCTGGGCTCAAACTATCCTCCCACCTCAGCCTCCCCCTCTGATAGGATTATAGGAAAAACATGTTTCTGGGAACATTGGGTCCTCCCTCTCCCAGGACGATTAACCCAGCAGATGTGTCCTGTTTTGAATCACCTGAGTATCAAAAACTAGATACCCTGGCAACCACATGGGTGGGCAAATATAAGGAGCTTCAAGGCTTGCATTGTCTCACCATGGACCAGAAGGTCCAGCCAGCTCGAGGTCCTCGTTCTCATCATTCCCTGCTTCATCTGACCCTCTGGCTGCCATTTCTCTTGGCTCTGGACTGAGCGCAAGCCCTCGGCCAGCTGCACCTGCTTCCTGTCTCATGTATCCACATGATCACCCATCCCTTGCTGCTCTGGGCTCTCCTCAGTACTGTAGATATAACTCCAGCCTCCACCTGTGCCAAAGCCACTGGCTCGCCTTCCCAGCCTCCAATAGGCACCTCAACACTGATACCTGGCCATGAACACAGGCACAACACGTGCACGGTCTACCAGGCAGAGCTTCCTCAATTCGTGTTTCTCCAATTAATTGTATTCCCCTCCAAACCCATCTTTCTCTCCCAAATACTAAGTCTTCATCCTATTCTGGCAAAGTCTCAAACCCAGTGGAGTTTGAAACCTTGGAATTTCCCTGTACTGTTTTCTCTCCTCCATATACCCAATCATCTGGTCTTTGGCATGATGCCTCTTCCTTCTAAATGTGTCTCAAATGTCCTTCCCTTTCTATTCTTGTAATCTCAGGCCCTCACTGGCTATGGGTATAATACTGCATTAATCGCCTAATTAGTCCCTGGGCCTTTTGTTTCTTACTCTTCCAAAATTATTCTATTATCTGGTGCCAGATTAATCTACAAAAACAACAGCAGATAATATCACAGCCTACGCAAAACTCCCTAACTTCTCCCTGAGCCCAAGTTTGAGGCTCATGTTGGCATACGGAGTTTATGAAGTGTTTTAATGTATGCGTGTACTACATATGTGCTATCCTATTCTCTCTCATAGCCTGTCCTAAACAAAATGCTACATAGAACAGTATCTCTACATCAGGAAGGAGGTTACAGAGAAATAAAAAGAATGAGAAAAGGTGGCACCTTCCTATCTTAGAACATGAAGTCACCAACCCAGATCAACGAGTCCAAAGAGATAAAATACAGCCAGCCTGGACAAGTGGACTCTACCACAAGATGCTTCCAAACCCTGGGAAGGCCATAACTCCTCCAAGTTTCAGTTTTACTACCTTTATCATGGGTTAATAATCATTATTCTGTCTAAATGCTTCCCTGAAGAAAAGAGTATGCATTAGATACAACAGTATCTCCAGCAGTTCATATGGAAGCTGTTGTTAAAAAGCCACTATATAAAAGCTATAAATTCTTGAGATACTTTGCTAAGAAGAATATGTTCCAGCTCCATCCATGTAAACACACAAAAAAAATATGGAACGCTTCACAAATTTGCATGTCATCCTTGCGCATCCTTGGGGCCATGCTAATCTCTGTATCGTTCCAAAT